>JAVGVS010000505.1:50000-115000 GCA_032718565.1 Distichodus sexfasciatus | reverse complement strand
TTTGATTATTTGATAAGTGAAACTTAACTTCATGTGATCTCAGAATCTCGGAACTAAAATTCTCTGTACTAAAAAGGACTCTGAAAAGTTACCAAATTATAGGCAACAAGTTTTAAACCGATTTATTGTCAAATTAATTTTTAACATCAAGGTAATGATGATGGAACTTATGGGCATACGGGAACATGTTCATTATTTAACATACAGACACACTGACGTAAACTGAGAGAGAAACTGCAGGTGCTTCAGGTGTTGGGAACTTGGTGGTTGCGTGAGTGAGTGAGTGAGTGAGGTGTCAGGGCTGCAAGTCCCTCTATGTAGAATTCAGACCAAAGGTTTGCTGATGAAATCACCCAGTAACATCATCACCATCCTCCAGCTCCTCTGAGACTTGTGAAATGGGTCTGTTTTGAGAACGTTCACATGATGGATTTTTAACGTGTGTATGGCTTTGGTCAGAACATTTGGGTGGATTCCTCAAAAAAGAAAACACATAAAACATCCCCTTTCCATCTCACTGATTCATTCACTCTTTTACTCACTCACTCAAAACAAACACAAGCCCTTCTGCGTTTGTTAATAAAACAATGACCATAACTGAACTGGACAACGCTGTAGTTAAATCTATGTTCTGCCAGCCGGGAGAGACAGAGTGGGATCCAACAGTCTTTTGGAAAGGGAGGACGCATCATTAATTAAGACCGACGTGGCAGCTCCTCCTAAAAGTCCTCTGAATAAGCGCGCGGTCTCCTGCTATCTCCATTCACAGCCACCAGAAGCGCACGTAGACGATGAGCATGATGAAGAAGACGCCGCCGGCCGCCAGCTTGGCGTAGGTGGAGCGAGTGTTCAGGTACTTGGCATCGCTGCGGTATTTTTTCGACAAGCTGGAGAGGTTACTGGCCTTCGAGTCCAAAGCTGCAGGAGTAGAGAGGGGGAGTGCAAACAATCTAAAATCATCAGGTGTTTTGGAGGAGGAAGGGCATCATTCCAAACAAGAAAACCACAATGTGGAACCACAATATAAAGCCCTCTCTCTTCTACTGTGTGTTACAGTATTTGATGACTTATCAGTTTCACCCAAAAAAATCAATGCTGCAGATACTTGGAATTCCCAACAAGGCTAAACAAAATGCTTATGAAGACCACGGGAAACTCAAAACCTGATTCTGAGGCTAAATGTCGCTGGGGTTTTTTATTTACCCGTTTGGAAAAAGAGCAAACATCTAATCTGTGCATTACGCAGATTCCCATATATGAGTGTTGTATCAGGCAGTACCACATCAAATTTACATCTTTAAACTGCTAAACAAAAGCAGAATTTCTAAAAACTACAGGCAGCTCCTATAGACTGAACAAGAGACGATGATACATGTGTAAGAGATGTTACTGGTTTATAAAGTGTGATCTGAGAACAGCCTGTCAGGAGGGGCATAATGATGACAACTGACATTTGATTCTTGCTGCATCAGATTTTTTGTAATTGTATTTTTTGTTTATGATGTTATCATTACTTTGTTTCGATATAATAATTTATTGCTATATTAATACTGCTCTAACCTTCATTGTAATAACTTATTGTTTTGATCTCATTCTTGTTATAGTGGCCTTGAGTGCTATTAGAGGTCTAGTTTAAATAAAAAGCATTATTAAAATAATATTATCTGTTGCTCTGGGAACAGCCTATTTGTAAAAAATGTTTTAGAAAATCTGGTTGGTGCTGCAAAAAAATCCTTTTAAAAAAAGAAATGACTGTAGAATGTAAAATGTACAAAATGTGTCCCAGGTTTGCCAAGGAGGTATTTCATAACGGTATAGTTGATTCATTATCTGAACCGCTTAATCCCCATCGGGTACTTGGGTCTATCCCGGTACTTTGGGTGTGAGGCAGGAACCAACCCTGGACGGGTGTCAACACACCGCAGGGCACACACACACTCAAATTCATAGTTAAGGGCCCAATTTAGAGTAATCAATCAACCTATAGTGCACGCTTTTGGACTGTGGGAGGAAACTGGAGCAGCCGGAGAAAACTCCTGCGAATGCGGAAGGAGCACATAAAGACCCCGCAGGATCAAAACCAGGGTCTTCTTGTTGCGAGGCGACATTGCCAACCACCGCCCGTGTTGATTTCTTCAATGAAAAGTATGACGGAAAATATTTAATCTTTTTCCATGACTTGGATGAGACATAATCAAGGTAATAATAATAATAACAACATTAATAATAATAATAGTAAGTGTAGCCCGAGAGTTTGTTCCGGTATCCTAATCTAGTCAGGAATCCTCATGAGTCAGATTGTTTTCTATAGAGAACACTGTGTACATGCAGAACATAAGCGGTATGACGTATTTTATGTGTGAAAGTGATGGGCTACTCTTATCTAATCAAATATACAAGAAAGCCATGTTTACCAGATAAGGCCTCTCCTCTCTGCAGCACCTCCTCTATGTTGGCGACCATGATCCTTTGCACATCCTGCAGCTCGGTGTTAATGCTGCCCAGATTTCTGCGCGCTCTGCTGTCAATGTAAGACTTCTTCGTTTTCTGGATGTAAGTGTCTGTGGAAAGACACACCATCTCAAGCTCATGAATCAGGGCAGATAAGACGACGAACTTGGTCAAAAATCAGGCAAATCACGACAAATAAGGCCAACCAGAAACGTGTGTTTAATCATGTTTTTCCGCTAGTCACGAAATGACAGTCACGATATTTTCAGTGGAACAGCAGCGTCTTTGATGGCTCTTTTCTTTGCTTCAGTCACAATATAACAACCACCTGCCTCACCTCCTGTTTGCTTTTTAACTAGTAAAACTTGAGTTCTGGGTTTGGGATCATCATTTCTGCACTGTGGCACAGCTTTTATAGTAACCATCTTCACTTATGCTTTAACAATCAAAAACCAGCAAGGCCTTACCGAACTCGATGAACGAGTACGGTCGAGAAACTGTGGGAACTTTCTTTCCGTGCTGTTCGTGAAATTCTGCCTGAAGATCCTCCAGGTAAGCGAAGGCGAGCTTTTTGGAGAATGCTGCTTCACACAGCACCAGGTAGCACACGCCTTTCTCTATGAGGTAGCTTTAGGAACACAAAGCATGACAAGAGGTTACAACACATACTTGCACAAATCCAACAGTTCATTCTAGGGCAGGAAACCTGAGCTAAACCTGTGTTTAACTGTTTTAGCAAGCGTTTCCTCTAATTAGTTACAATTGTGTTAATTAGGGGAAAATCAGGTAAATTAGGTTGAAAGGTCAGGTAAATCCCAGCTTTAAAACGGTATACTAACTACAGCCGTGTTCATCAATATTTAAGTGAGTAATTATTCGTCATCATCCCACATCTAGGATTAGGGTTTGATGGACATTGACACAAACACTTAAAGGAATCACTGTGTTCTTTTTATGACAGTGTTCCATGAAGTGTGCAGCTTTTGAGAGTGCAGTGTATCTTTCTGGCCTTCTGGAAGAACATTTCCAGACCTTCTTGATATGGGAAGTCGCATATATTTTTGTCTGGTTTTCAGGTTTCCAGCCAAAAATGGACAGAGATCATTCAGACTAAGCTGTGAAATCAAAGGCAAAAATGAGTGAAATTATTAGAAAATAGGGAATAATTATTTGCAGTGTAATTCACAAGTTTCATCAAAATATGATAAAGCTTGTGGTTTACATGCCGAATAATTATCACAAAGTTTGCTATGATACAATATCGATTTGATTAAATTTAGGAGCCAGTGATCAATATCATATCCCCGTCATTTCCACTCATATGAAATCAGAAAAATCTACTAAAAGACTTGGAACTGGACCCCATCCTCCTCTGGGCGACCGGGTGCATGAACATTTACTGGACAAGTTAACATTATTCAAGATTAATCATTAATTAATCATTTTTAAAGAAGTGAAGATATAAGAATAAGAAGGGATGCTTTTGAAAACAGACCTCCAGTTAGTGCCGAGCGATAAAACGATAAAGATAA
Organism: Distichodus sexfasciatus; assembly: GCA_032718565.1. Lineage (NCBI taxonomy): Eukaryota > Metazoa > Chordata > Actinopteri > Characiformes > Distichodontidae > Distichodus > Distichodus sexfasciatus. The sequence goes on along the minus strand of JAVGVS010000505.1, from coordinate 111,017 downwards.
TTATCGCGAAATAGTAAAACCTAAATGTTAGTCATACTTTTTTTTACCGTTTTATTAAATGACTGGATGTAGACTTTTTCATACTGAAACTGTATCTAACCTCCTGCACATCCAGTGTCAATGTCAACTTCCACCTCTGTAGGAAATACTGCATCCAAACTGTCTCTCCTCTACCTCTATTTCCAGTTCTAGTTTAAAGTTATATTTAATATTCCATTCCTAGTTTAAAATGTATATTTCTGTATTCTATTTATATCCTGTTTATTCTGTGTGCCTTTTTTGTTCTTTGTCCTTTATTTCCTACTGCACTGAAAAACTGGAGCCACGTCGTCTCGTCTCTCTGTACAGTGTATATAGCAGAGATGACAAAGTTTACTTTGACTTTTCTTCGATAGAAAAAATATATAGTCGATATAAAGTCGAAAGCACTCATTTCGTCCAACTGTTGATTTCACGAGAAGCCAACCATAATGAAAACAGCGCCGTGCCGAACCGATCGTGTGGTCACCGCTCACGGCAGTCAGGTTGACGGACAGAGGAGCCGAACCAATCACGTGGTTGAAACCGCAGTAAAGTCAGCAGTGGGTTCGATGTTCGCCAGACAGTCACAGATCTTCCCTCTATTCTCTCTTTTAAACCATCACAAGACCTACCAATCTCCTCATTCACAGAATCGAGTCTTCTTCTTCTTCCTCTTTCAGCTTTTCCCTTCAGGGGTCGCCACAGCGAATCATCTGTCTCCATCTAGTTCTATCTTCTGCATCCTCTACCCTCACACCAACTAACTTCATGTCCTCTTTCACCACATCCATGAATCTCCTTTTTGGTCTTCCTCTCAGCCTCCTGCCTGGTGGCTCCAACCTCAGCATCCTTCTACCTCTGTACTCATTGTCTCTGAACGTGTCCAAACCGTCTCAGTCTGGTCTCTCTGACTTTATCACTAAAACATCTAACATGAACTGTCCCTCTGATCAACTCATTCCTGATCCTATCCATCCTTGAGCTCTGCAACCTCCAGTTCTGCCTCCTGTCTTTTCCTCATTGGCACTGTCTCCAAACCATACAGCATGGCTGCTCTCACTACTGTATTCACAGAATTGAGTGTGTTTGTGAAATAACATGATCACCTTGGTTATTCAATTGCTACCACCAATAAATTGTGAAAATGCTAAATATTCCAGTCGCGAATGGAATACTATAAAACAATGGTTTTTAGCTTGTGGTCAAACGACAAGTGTAAATCTATGTATTAGTGATGGCCCATTCGTGAAAGAATCGTTCTTTTTAACTTGTTTTTTTTAGTGAACGGGTCGAACCGATTCGTAAGTCTGAACGAATCGATTTTTTAAATGATTTTAAAACGTTTTTAAAACGGATCATTGGCTATTCAACATCCAAAAGCATCTCCCGCGCATTCTAAAAAAAACCTTTCATGTTCATTCTTTTGTTCGTCATTTACATTCGTCACTTTTGCGTTCGTAGACTTCCTTCTGGTGCCGAGAACACCCGAACGACCGAGCGCCTGATTCGTTGTGGGACTCGGTTGCTGTATAAGTGAAGGGAGATACGGTCTCTGACTTGGTGACTCGGTGAACCCGCTCGATGAACGAATCGAACTTTCGGTTTTCGGACACTCGTTCAGTGACTCAAACGAACGGTTTGCGAACCGATCCCAAGAGCCAGTGCGGCGTTTACTGTGGAAATGCTGCTACGCTGTTAAAAGGAATAAAATAAAAGCAGCTGTTCATCATTTATCACAACAGTAAATTATTGCATTTCTGTATAATAAAACTATATGTCTTTCATCAAGAAACAAAGATATTTATTAACTTTGACGTTTACACAGCAACGTATGCAGGTTTACTCATGCTCGTGGTATGTGTATGTGTGATTGTATTGGTAATATTGCAGTTGTTGTTAACTGTGATGTAGTCCTTGATACTCATGCACATGCATTTGGCTTAAGTAAAGAAAATAAGAACTATATATACACGCGTTTATTCAGCATCGACGCCCTTTCTGCTTTATATATATGTTGTTTTTTTATTATTATCGTGAATAGTCAAGCTGAACATTTCTGTTGAACACCAGCGCCAACTTTCAGTCAAATAACGTAACGTTGGAGAAGGGAACATTGAGACGCCGTTCGATTTATTATCTGATCCCATGATTCGTTGAGTCATAGAGTCAGGCGCAAAAAAAGTGAATCATAGAATCGATTTTAGAATCGATTCATTACAACGGACAGTTCAAAAGACTCGAATCAGTTAACGATGAGGCGAACTTCCCATCACTACTATGTATATCATGCACTTTGACACTTGTGAAACCTGTACATAATTTGTGAAATTCACTTATATCCCTTATTTCCTTTGGTTTCTGTGAAGGTGAAACACACAGCATCCTATTGCTCCAAAACAAGACTCCATCACCTCAAGTTCAGTTTAGGGTCAAAGGGCACATGCCAACCTACACATATCACGCACAGTGACATTGTTGGGTCTGAAGAATTCCGCAGTTTGAAAATATTTTGGTTACTTAAAGTCCGATACGAAGTAGAGTAGCGCACACTGCAAACTGCATCGAAAGCATGTTCATACAAAGACCGGTAACCCCAGAGCTGACACGATTCGAACACCTCGTTTAATTCCTTTCACTCGCTAAAGCACGCGCTGCTTGTGTTTCACACGGACGCTTACTAATGACGCACAACGTTTTCAGTGGCGCGATCAAGACAAGACCTGATCCCTCTGTATGTCAAAGTATCTGTGAGATGTTCTGTGCACGAAAACACAAGCAAATGCGTAAAAGCGCATAAATGACATCTTCGCGATGTAAACGCGCTGTATTTATGAGCTCGCGCCATTACTCACTCCAATTCAGTCAAAACGTCCCCTTTACTACAGACACAACGCATATTTTAGCTGATAAATAACCACAACAACCAGGTTCTACTCACAGTACAGCCGTTTATTGAGATTTTCCATAGTTTATTCTTGAATGTGCGCCCAATAGTTTAATGTGACACGGCTCCTGGGGGCGTGTGGGGGATTGTGGGAAATGTAGTTACCTTCCAGAAAGGCTAAAGCAGCTCATTTTATAGACCAAATTGGTTCAAAATGACCCAAAACTTCAGTATTTCTTCATTTTCAATTGATTAGATTTTTTTTTTCAATTTAATAATGTTGTAGCTTAATCAATAGGAAAGAAGAAATGTAGAACATGTATTTATCAAATGAAAAAAATCTATATTCTGATGGATATCAAATGGATAAAGAAGTGTTAGAGGCCTCGTCCACACGGACGTTCGAAATGAACGCCTTCTGAACGCCATACGCATTTTTGCTGCGCTCTGTTGTTGCGTCCGCAATAGCCTCGTTTTCGCCAGGATTTTGACGCCAAGAAAACATTGCAGGCAGCGTTTATTTGACGCCACCCGAACGCCGGTGCTGAACGCCCATGTGGATGCTTTGATTTGCTCCAATGAGCAGAAAAACGGTCGGCGTTCAGTCGGCGCTCACCTGGCACCACGAACGCCAGAAAAACGCCTGGTTCGGACGTCCGTGTGAACGAGGCCAGAATGTTAAGCCATAGAATGTACAGTAAAAACTCTGCAACTCTGCAATAGAACAGACAATGTTCCTCCTATTCTTAGTAATTATGTCTACATTTTTAGCACTTTTATTTTACATAAAGCTAAAAAAAAACCCTAACATTTCTACAGGCGCAAGTCAGTTTTCATCAGAAATGCACTGATTTCAGGACTGTGTCAGCATTTACACATCAAACTATGACAAATTTGAGTAGGGCAGGACGTCCTGAACACAACAACATAAAGCATGTGGAGACCTTCTACACACACACCAGAATAAGCCTAAAAACGAAGATAGTCTTTTTTCTGTTTTTAAAAATTAACCGTTTACTCGATTAATCAAATCATTAGAATACTTGATAATAAAAAGAATCAATGTTCGACTTCTGACAAAGTAAATAATATTAAACTGAAATGAATGTTATGATGTCTTCACTCTTCACATCTGTTACAAATAAAAAGGTGGTTTGACAGTGATTTGACTGATATTGTGATATGTATTGATATCGTCTGATATGAATAAAAAATATCGAGATACGTTTTTTTCCGTATCGCCCACCCCTCCCCCCAGTTCAATTTATAATGATGTTACTATATACTGTGTATATATATATATATATAATGTCTGCTTAATGTTCACATTTGGGATTAATGCCTGCTGATCAGTGAATCAATGTAGATCTATGTTTCATTAGACCCCTAGTCATTATAAAGATAAACATTATTCCTGCCTGATGCAGGAGTATCATTAAAGATGTACTCACTGAAAGGCCATGGCTCCGGCTTCTAAGGTGCAACGAGTGGGACTCTGTTCATTGAGTTTGCGAAACAGCTGCTTGGCCTGACTCTGGTACTGCTGCAGGTCGCGCCCCAACTGAACACAAAGCAGAACCCGATTACGCACATATACACATAAGACACACAGCATGACAATCAGCTTTATGCAACACGTGTAACGTAAGCATGTTAGCATTTAAAGCACGGGTGAAGTGTCTGGCCAGCTACAGTTTTTGAAGCAGAAGGTAAACAAACCTTTTCACTTCCCTTCATGGCCGCAAGGGAGAGAAAACAAAGGCAGGAGGAACATTAGAACAGCTTTCAGGTGCCAATAAAAGGTCTAAACTTTACACTCATGATTTGGGGCAGTTGGTGGCGTAACGGTAGGGTGTTCACCCCGTGATCAGAAGGTCGCAGGTCGAATCCAGGGCCGGTAAAGTTACCACTAAGGTACTCATGAGCAAGGTACCGTCCCCAAGCACTGCTCCCTGGGCGCTTGTTAGCTGCCCACTGCTCCTTCATGGATGGGTTAAATGCAGAGCTCACATTTCGTTGTGGTGCAGTGTGTGCTGTGCTGTGTTCACAATGACAATCACACTTTCAACTTAAAGAGCTTATAAAAATCCTGACCTCTTTTAGAGCACACATGGGTGATCTGGCAAAATTCATTTAGTCAGATATTTTCAAATTGTTCTAATTTAACTATGCTAAAAAAGGGGGCAACATAATGACCAAACTGCCCGACCACACAACACATTTTGTGAAGACTGATTTAAAGGGGAAAAAATCTCTCTGAAGTTTTTACTGGGATGTTCAGTACCGTATGTCTCACCTGTGTCTAAAAACAATAATCATGTGTCAGGAGGAGAGACAGATGTGGACATTTTGGTACATGTGGCAGTTTGTGGTCAAGACATTGCTGATGTGAAGGTTCAATGTTGGAGCTCTCCCGTCATCTCTCCATCCATGTCTATCCACTTCAGGGACCATTTTAATCTAACTCATCACTCAGAATCCTTTGTATTCACTCTCAATTACAATACTTTAAGTGGGTGGCAATACTGAAACCACATGGCTTTAATCAGATGTTTTATCCAGAGTAACTTCTATTTCCAAATTACTGGGACGATCTCCCTGGTGTAACATGGGGGTTAAAGGCCTTGCTCATTGTATCAAAGCTGGCGCAAGGACCGAGACAGACTCCAAATCAGAGTTTTTTGGTTTGTAGCCTTGAATGTGTAACCCAAACTATTATTGTTTTCAGTAAATGGCAAGACTCACCTCAGAGGGTTTCACGCCACAGGTCACAGCTTTTTTGACAGCATTTAACCCTCCTGTTATGTTCATTTCCTACTTAGAACGTTCTGAGTTTCTGGTGCAAAAACAGCACCCTTTGCAGCTGTTAATATAAGTCCCTAAATACAAATATTGCTAGTACATTATTATTACTAATGTTCAGCTAGCTCTTTATAAACTTTTGCTCTAGTGAACAAGTTTATGCATTAGGCTGTTTTTGTATTGTGCCATTTAGCTCAAGCTGGTCCAAGTTTAACATGGACTTCTGTTTAAACCAAAGTCACACAAAAAAACAGTAGCCCAAGTCAAAATGAACAATTACTCCCCAAAATTAGTAACTGAAGGACATGGGCCCATAATGTAAAAACAATGTTTGAACAATACCATAACAGCAGTACTGACAACAACAAACAAGCGGGCACCAGTGCTGCTTACGTGTTCACATACAGGGGGCGTGTGTTGTCTGTTTCATGCAAGTAATTTATTCATTGCATTTATGGCACACAACTCTCATTCTGGCAGCCCGGAGAAGTGGAGTTTGGTGTCTTACGCACTAACTATATTATAATACAGTATTGTAATTGAGAGTGAATACAAAGGATTCATTCAAACCTTTCTTAAAGTGATCAGCCATATTTGACCAGAAGCAAAAGTTTCACAAAATGCAAAAAACAACTAAACAAAACATGCCCGTAATCACAAACAAACAACTAACAAAACAAGTTAATACGACAATGTCAGAATGAGCTGAAGCCATTAGTGTGTTTAGACGCCCTGAGTGGAGCACGTCGCTTAACCCTATGACAATCGCGTTAAAATAACCAAATATTTCCAGCGGTGAATTTGCAGATCGGCCAAATTGGGGCAACACAGCGGGAGAGTTGAACCCCAAGTTGTGCTCCGGGAAACGAGCCCGCGGATGACGTGTTACACGTTACTGCGTCCGAGGCGCTAACGCTGCTAGCCCAAGTCGCGGCCTGGAGAATAAGGAGTGCGGCTCGAACCTGCTCGTCTTCTTGCATGGAGGCGGCGAGCGGCAGTCCGTCCGCCAGGCGCGCAATCATCGTCAGCAGCACCATGTTTGCGTGATTCTCCCTCGCGCTGTTACCCACGGAACGCGGCGACGAGACTGACAGCAAGCCCGGACGCGCTGAGCTGGCCGGAAATACGTCACGCTTGGAGCGCTGCTCTGTTATGAGTCCGAAAGGGGGCCGTGGAGTCGAGTGCCTTGGTTCCGCTTGCTTCAAAACCGATGACGTGGAAGATAAATGGATTTTTAAAATAACTATTGTTTGTTCATCAGTAACTCGTAATTATTATTATTATCGATGTTAATTTACGTTCACCACAAAGACGCAAACAAGGTGTGTGTGTTCGTTCAGTAAATATTACTAGGTCATGTTGTCAAACCTCACGTCACAACATGGTTTACACAACTGCTTTAAGGAAAATTGAATATCGATCATCGGATCTTCATTGGTAAATACATTCAGTCAAATTCATGAGACGTCTTAGTCATACAGAGCAAAGTTCAGAAAACCTTGTCTCAAAAAGGTGGTCTGGATAAGTGGCCCGGGACAATATGAACAAACCTGTTCATTTTCAGCGAGATGTTAGGCTTTTCTCTCCTACCACATTTACATTTACCCTCCCTACTGTTTGCTCTACTCTGGCAAAGAAAAAGACCAATGAAGAAAAGCAATAAAATACTTTATACATAGGCGTTATATTGACATTATTAAAGGGCCATTAAATGGGAGATTAGTGATATAGGAATTATTTTTATCGGGAAAATATTTCTGTAAAGGATATTCTTAATAGGATATTGGGATAGTGGGATCCATTCAGTCCAAGTTTTGGAGCACTGAGCTACATGCTGCATGGAAAGGCATAGAACCAAATTCTGGGCCCTATACACAAGCAGCCAACCCACCGAGCTTGGAGCCCTGTTAAGTCAGTGCCACTTTACACCCCACTATGAGTGTACGTACACAGTGGTGGCACTAGAGGACAGCAGTGAACTGGTTAGGGTTAGATTAGAACGAAAAATCCACTTTCAACAAGATTTGGGTATCGGGATACGCGAAACATTACAGAACACTACTAATGCTATACTACGTGAAGGGGCAAGAGGATACTGCATTCTTTTGATTCTATCTGCATTCAGTGGATCAAGTCTTCATCTGGTTAGATTCTTAGGAACCTAATTACAAAAATATATTCTGTTTCACACATACATACATACATACATACATAGATCAATCTAAGACAATTGTAAAAGCATGAGTATTAAGTGGGAGTCATCCCTGGTAAAAAGCCTTATGAAGCAAACATTTTGCGTCACAGCAGTTTCACAGGCTGATGACTAATCAAAATGAGAGTTGGTTACACAAGCTTAACGTGAGTAAAAGAACGTTAACTGGTTGAATTGACTGCTTGCTAGATTGGCCACATTCCCCAGCCGTGGTTAGACTGCTCCTTTGAAAGAGAACATAAAAAGTACATCACAGAGCAGCAGGAAACCCGAATAACAGCATTTTCTGCTGATACAGCTTCAGGTCTGGAGATGAAAACAAGCTCAACCTTTTCCTTTTTACTGCAAGTGAGAGATATGCTGTCAACAAGTCTCTACAGATCAGGCCAGAATTGTTACAAGCACAAAACTGAGCTGATACGTTTTATGAGATTTATGCTGATTTATTAAGTTAATGTCTGCTGGCCACACAGACAATCTTAAAGATGCTGGTTTGCTATGGTTTAAAACAAGGAAACGTGAATTAAGATGCAGCACAATATTATATACTATATAAGTTCCTGCGCGAAAGAAGAGAAACTCACATCACATACGAGAACTTGCAGATCCTGCCTCACTTTCTATGGAACTTTACATACAACATAAAGGATTTCATCATGTCGGTGAATGATCCCTCGACCACAACACTGGTATAATTACACATAATGGAAGAGAGGAAAGCACAAAGTATGAGTGATGCATCTCACACTGGCCATTTTTTCAGACTAGGCTTGTTCATTTATTATTTATGAAGAATGCTTATTACATTAGATATTCTGCACATTTGTATAGAAAGTGCTCGTAGCAATCCTACTATAATTCATGATTTTTCTTTATTAGCCCCAAAATGAACACAAAAACGAAACGACACATTTTCTCATGTTGTGGAATGGACTATGTTACATTATTTAGTTACAAAGCAAATGGGAATAGCACAAATGTAGTGATGTAAAAACTGAAATCCTTTTTAACTTTAATAAATTAAATTAGGCCAGTTATAAATGGAAACTAATAACACATAAGCTAGTTATTCATCAGTGTTGGGAGGGTTACTCTTAAAATGTATTCCACTACAGATTACAGAGTACATGCCCCAAAATGTAGTTTGTAACGTATTGCGTTAAGTTTACATTTACATTTACAGCATTTAGCAGACGCTCTTATCCAGAGCGACTTACATTTCCTAATTTCAGGGACAGTTCCCCTGAGAGCAACTTAGGGTTAAGGGTCTTGCTCAGGGACCCAATGTTGGTAACACCAGAGGTCGGATTCAAACCCACAACCTCTTGGTCCAAAGGCGAGTGTTCTACCACTAGGCCACCAATACTCAGTGTATTCTAATGATACTCAGTGTGAGTACCGTATTCGGAATACTTTGGATTACTTAATATGTTGTCACGCTTTTTACAACTACATGAATGTAGCAATCACATCCTGCACATTCTTCTGTTAAAGCCTGAATAGACAATATATTTACTCTAAAGGAGCAAACAGGAAATTTACGAGTAAGAAATGCACTGCTGCCCGGGCACTGCTGGCTCTGTTGTGCTGGCTCCGGGTCCATTGTGTAACTGACCACCAACATTAACAGGACGCTTACATTAGAGCCTCTTAATGTGTGTTTTGCGTGGAATTACCAAAATTAGAGAGGGGACAGAGAGGGGATAGAGAGGGGATAGCCTAACATATGAAACAGGAAAAGACCGCAGTGTAATCCATTTATTTCAACAAAGTAACTGTATTCTAATGATCACCTATTTAAACGCTAACTGTAACGGAATACAGTTACTCATATTTTGTATTGTAACGCCGGTACATGTATTCCGTTACTCCCCAACACTGTTCATCATTAATGCCCTAGTCCTCTGTCTTACTTAGTCTAGGTATATAGCTGAGCTCACAGAAGATTCATTAATTTAGTGGTTTTAATTGTGCGAACATTTGCAAAGAAAACACACAGGACATGCTGAGCAAACCCCCCAAAACTGTGTCTTGCATCCATTAACACAGATATAAAGAAAGTTTGATTAAGAAAAGAAACTCACCAATAATCTGCCTCTATAAGAATATCTCAAATATTGTGTTGTGTCTAAGAAGTTTTATTCATACAAAAAATGTTTTTATTCTTGGAATATAAATAGCAGTTTTAACCAGTAATGTGACTCTCAAAAACCATGATGCACAAAATGTATGAGAGAAGGCAATATTCAGAGAAGGCAGATTTGGTTTTAAAAAGGACCACATGATAAGTTAGAGAAAACACATGAGATTTAATAACTGTGCCTGTTTTCCAAGACATTTATGTAACTAGCTTTATATAAAGACAGTATTTAGTCTCCATTCTTGTGGCCACAAGTTTTGAAAACAGGGCCATAAATGTAAGAGAGGCACTGAGAAGTTTAAAGTAGTAGTGTATAGTTTAGTTAGTCCCAGAGAATCACAGAACAATGTCCTGGACAGGAGTCAGGGATGTGATTTTCTCATACAACCAGAAGCAGTGCCTTACACAAAAATATCATTGTCAATATTGGTGAACAATATCTGAGTCAATATCAATTCATCAGATATAACCCATGGACAGTTGCAAAACACCAAGGAAAAGTTACCAAAAAGTAAATTACCCACTACGACTGATGTCGTACATTTATCACCTAGATAATCTGGACAATGAAAAAGCCAATTTTGCCCCAACTGTGGTGTGGGGGAAGTGGGAATTTCTGCACATCCTACATGTGTTAATAATCTCAACCTTTGGATTTTTACTGGCTTGTCATGGCTGAATTATCTCTGTGATGTTTGTTTAGTGAGGAACCAAACGCCTTTCATTGTGCCAGGATCTCCTGCAGCTTCTTAGCGATGGCCTGAGCGTCAGTATTTGGGCAGGGCAGTAGAGGCAGCCGCGGGGGTCCGAGAGCCAGACCAGAACATTCACTCATCAGCTGCTTGTTCAAGGCCAAGCCGAACCCTGGAGGAAAAATGTAACACAATAAAACTCGCACGTTTGTGCTGATAATGGACATTGTTACTTTACTGCAGTTTTAGCTCAGCTAGTGTGGAAAATATGAAGCAATGAACTCACCATAACTTTTAGCGAATGTGACGACGTCCTGCATCTTTAACTAGGAAAGGAAAAAAACAGAGCAAATAATTATATCTGGCTACAGGTTATTACAGAAGACTACAAGAAGTCAATTCTAATTACAAAATAAAACAAGAAAAGCATAGGTAAAAGAAAAGAGTCAGGTCTGGGCAATAAATGAAAACAGACATGCAGAACCTCTAAATGACATAATTGACCAAGAATTCTCAGCCACATTACTTAACGACAGGAATTTCTACCAGGAAGTGTGGTAAAATTGGGTAAAGGAAAATCCTCATTTTACTGGGCAATCTTGCTTTTCTAAACACCTTATAGAGGACAGTATTAAATAAGAGTCTAATAAAACAATTTTATTAGACCTGAATCTAATAAAAAGTTATGTTCATCTTAGAGTCCAATAAAAAGTACAACTTAAGATCTGTACAGACTGTGAAGTGCCAGAACACAGCAGAGTAGTAAGACAGACCTGAAGATTTCTTGCCAGATCGATATTCCCTTCATCAAAAGCTCTTAGCATTCTGTTCATAGTGGTGCCCAGGTAGTTGTAGGTACTGCAGAGCACAGAAGTGAGAATTAATGAAATAAAATGCTTCACCAAAAGACACTAACATGGCTTGTACTAAAACTCATGGAAATGCATTGTTTTTAAGCTCTGAGCAGATGACACTGTGGCTTTAAAAGTAAAACAGTACTGAAAGAGAAAAATGAGGGAGAACAGAATTGAAGAATTTGGTTGACATACTTCTTATAACAGTTTTAAAATATGAGAAAAGAAGTGAGAGAAACAAACCTTCCCACAGCACCTCGGACTCCCATCACCACCGCTCCTAAAAGATGCTACGTGATTGAAAATGGGAGATTATGAATAGTCCAGGGACAAAATGCACATCTTTAAATATAATTAATATCACTTTAAGTTACTATGAGTAACTATGAGTCATACATAGTATATGTCATGTGAACAATTCTATTCACTCAAATATTCCTCTAGTACGTTTGACACTATGTGAATGATGATATAAAGAGAGAGAAATAGGCTGTTACCTCATCCACCCCATAAAGGACAGACCAACCATGAGGAATACAGTAGCTGATACACTGGCCAAGATCCATGAGGTCTGTACTACTAAACTTCAAGCCTCTAAATAAGGGAACCTGCTCCTCAATCCCCTCCAGAATATCCCTTGCTGGAACTGCAGAACAGATCAAGAGAGAGAGAGAGAGAGAGAGAGAGAGAGAGAGAGAGAGAGAGAGAGAGAGTATTGAAGAACAGACAAGAAGGTTTCTACCACATTATGCTGGTTATCTTGTACTGATGCAGTGAGATGTGTGTGTGTGTGCTGATATGTACAGTTCACTCCTGTCATGGAAGGTATGTGGTAGTAATAGAAAGGTAGTTTTGGTGCTGCTGACGCTACCTCCTGCAGAAACCTCCTCAATGCACCTGAGGGCAAGACGAACAAACCAACATGGATTATTAAAAAGGCAGAGAAATATCTGGTAAATCTAGTCCCTCAGGGCAACTCCTGCTTCAAACTGGACGTGGAATGCAGCAGCTAAGGTCAGGACGGGAATACAGAGATACTTCAAGCACTCTAACACTGCGCCTTCATATGAGTGAGGTCACAAACACGAACTGCCACATCTATCTCACATCCTGTGAAGTTTGGCTGCTGTAAAAACAGTTTTTTAAAAGCATCAAATCTCCATTTTGCCTTAAGCAAACTATTATTGTTTAGTCTGAACCAGAACATATGTGTGCTACTGAACATCTCAAAAAAACTCAGAAAGTTCCATGCCTATTTAAAATCACTTTTAGAAAGGACAAATATGTAACAATAGGCCTCATTGGTGAATGTCAGAGTCTTTGTGAGAATGACAATTTTTTGTGAATGTTCATTAGAGGTTGTGTTTCAGATCATTGTGAGGAACCAATTTCGCTTTATTAAAGTCGAACATATCACTCTAAACACATCACTTTTGAAAACTGAATAATAGTTTGAGAAAGTAAAAAGGCAATTGAGCCCAGACCTGCACTGGTGGGTTTGAAGAAAAAAGGAGACATGACGGCTATAGCATCAGCTTTGACCGACAAAGCATGACGTGCCTGCAGGAAAAAAACATGGTTCCTTATTTTGTGGTTGTTAGTCATACGGGTCGAGGTTTCTGCGTATACGCAAAATGCTGATGGGAAAACTGGTGCGGTCAGCGGGTCTGTTTGTGAACACGTCCACTCTTAATTTGTATGAGAAAGGTGAAGCAAAAAAAGACAGTTAGCTCACCAGTTCCTGAGAATCTTTTAGGTTTAAGCAGCCTACATGAATAATGATTTGGTCAAGTCTGTCAACACAAACATCAGTAGATTAAAAGTAATTGGGGCCAAGCGTTTGTGATTTACAACAGTGTAAGACATTTCTTCTGTAACATTTTCCCACCAGCGATGTATAACTCACTTCCCCCGGCCCTGATTGCACCATTCCTCTGCTAACCGTTTCCTTTCTTCCACATTGGAAGGAGCAACCTTCACCTGTCGTCCCATTCACTAGACCAAACAAGCACATTCAACAGATTATAGAGGAACACAACATTTTATTTTACAGTCTTACGTGTTCAGTAACCTCATGTCTAACACTCAAAAGTGTGTATTCCTGAACTGTGATCAGCATCACAGGGTTTTTCAGAACCATTACACTCCCAACACACACACACACAGTCTCTCCACCTTAGGACTTACCAAATACACTCTTCTTCACACCTTGTTTCTCAACCAGGTAATCTATATAGAGACCCAGTGCACAGAGATTGATATCACTACGAGACAGAAAAAAATGTTTATATTAGAATAAAAGTAAGTCCGTCATATACATTTACAGTTGTGCACTCTTATAAAGAGCAAATCACTCTCCTTAATGACAGTCCACCCGGAATCAACCTGGGATTAAGGCTCTTGCTCAGGGGCTCAGTGGCGGTAGTGCTGCAGGTAGACGGTCCGTAATCAAGTATCAAACCACTAGGGAACCACCACCACTACATGTACATACAGACATACAGGTGAATCTACCTGACTAAGCTGATATAACACAATGCTCTCCTAATGTATTCGTGCTGGTGAGATATATAATAAGTATAGTTGGAACTTTCCTACGTCTTACCCCTCCGGAGTGAGTGGAGTGAATGTTGCAGCTACTAATCCAACGAGGTCTCCAGCGACAGGACACATCTCCGCGGAACCACACAAACCAACGAGCACCTCTGTGTTGTCCAAAAGGGAACCAAACGACTCACTCCCTCAACCCGTCCTCCACGGCCAAAACAACACAAAAAAGCTGAAGAAAGGAAAACAAGATTCCTCCTTGCAGAATGAACCGGCGTCAGACGGCGTCAAGATAGAAACATTTTAAAAACTATTGATTTCTCATATCAAAGTTAATTTATCAATATGTCATTCTGATCTCACCACCCCCGTCGTCCGTGTCGGATTCGCGGTTGTTCGGCTGTGTGCTCAATTTACCGTCCAGCCAGAAACAGATGCGAGTCACGTGAAGCCGTGGAATGATGGGAAATGTGGTTTGCGTGTAAGTGCACGAGACGTCGTCATTGAATGCGAGTGGATGAAGACACTAAGTAGTTAAAGCTAGCATGCTCCAGTGCCAGCGTTAGTCAAAAAAAGACTTTAAAAATCATTAGAAATGTATATTAGTCAGCTCAAATGAGTCACCAAACATGTAAGTCCCGAAAGCCCCACAAAACCCTCATTAAGGTACAGGACGTCTGAAATGGTCCCCTACATCCTAGTTACCTAGAAAGTATGCTTGTGCGAACTGTGACGCTATAAGATGTGAATGCGCGGCTGCCCGATCGGTTCCGCGCATGCGCACTCGGAAAGCCGCCATATTGCTGCCCGATCGGTCCCACGTAAACGCTTTACGGCAGACGGTCGTTTACGGACCCGCACATTCTCCACATAACAGACGGTTTATAGCGCAACTTTATACTATATATTTTATATATATATATATAGTAAATATATCACAGCATATACTATATATATATATATTATATTATGTAGAACCAATCAATAAGTAAGAAAGCGACAGTCATCATTACCTTAAGAAATGAAGGCCAGTCAGTCCGGCAAATTGCAGAAACTTTGAATGTGTCCCCAAGTGCAGTCGCAAAAACCATCAAGCGCTACGACGAAACTGGCTCACATGAGGACCGCCCCAGGAATGGAAGGCCAAGAGTCACTTCTGCTGCTGAGGATAAATTCATCCAGTCACCAGCCTCAGAAATACATGAAGTTAACAGCACCTCGAATCCAGTGCAGCTAGAAATGCCACACAGAGTTCTGGTAGCAGACCGTCTCTACATCCAACTGTTCCAGAGAGACTGCGTGAATCAGGCCTTTATGGTCAAATAGCTGCTAGGAAACCCCTACTAAGGAAAGGCAACAAGCAGAAGAGATTTCTTTGGGCCAGAAACACAAGGAATGGACATTAGACAGTGGAAATCTGTGCTTTGGTCTGATGGGGTTAATTTGAGATATTTGGGTTCCACCCCCCGTGTGTTTGTGCGACACAGAAAAGGTGAATGGACGGTCTCCACATGCATGGTGCCCACCGTGAAGCATGGAGGAAGAGGTGTGATGGTGTGGGGTTGCTTTGCTGGTGACACTGTTGGAGATTTATTCAAAATTGAAGGCACACTGAACTAGCATAGCTACCAGAGCATCCTGCAGCAACATGCCATCCCATCCGGTTTGCGTTTACTTGGACCATCATTCATTTTTCAACAGGACAATGACCCGAAACACACCCCCAGGCTGTGTAGGGCTATTTGACAGAAGGAGAGTGATGGAGTGCTGCGCCAGATGGCCTGGCACTCCCGCGTCACCTATTTCGACCAATCAGATGGTTTGAGTGAGATGGACCGCCAGAGTGAAAGGCAAAAGGGCCAGCAAGTCAACCAAACACTCTCTGGGAACTCCTTCAAGACTGTTGGAAAACCATTTCCAGGTGACTACCTCATGAAGCTCATCGAAGAATACTGGCGTGTGCAAAAGCAGTGATCAAAGCAAAGGGTGGTTATTTTCAAGAATCTAAGATATAAAACGTGTTTTAGGTTATATCACACTTTTTTGTTCATTCATGGTTTTGATGCCTTCAGTGAGAATCTACAATGTAAATAGTCATGATAATAAAGAAAAAAACATTGAATAGGAAGGTGTGTCCAAACTTTTGACTGGTTGTGTATATGTGTATATTTATACATACATATATATATATATATATATATATATATATATATATATATATATATATATATATATATATATATGAACACATGCATAGACACATATGCTGTATATATATATATATATATATATAGCACATATATAGAATAATTTCAGTTCATTTTGTTATTTTAGTAATTTATGTTTAGTTTTATTTTGAAACTACTTACCTTTTCTAAATGACCTGATTCAAGTGTCTTTTTATTCCTTAAATCCATCCTTTTTTAAAGTTTTTTAAAGTAACTATATATATATATATACTTGCAGTTATTTCTATTCAACCAAGAAGTTTTTTTCTGACTGGAAATGATACAGGCGTCTCCCAAGAGAAAGGTATAAGGAGTGTCATTGTGGAAAAAAAATAATTTCCCTATTTTATTTACATTTGAACAAGGAATGGCATGTCCAAAATCATTCATACCCTACTCAATAATCATTGAAAAAGCCTGTATCGACTATTACAGCAGTCAAATGCTTCTTATAATTGCTGACAAACTTTTTGCATGTCTCCACTGGTATTTTTGACCATTTATCTTTTGCAGTGAGCTCCAAGTCTTTGTGGTTGGAAGGCCTTCTTGCCATCACCCTAATCTTTAGCTCCCTCCACAGATTCTCTATTGGATTCAAGTCTGGACTTGGGCTGGGCCACTCCAAAACATTAATATTTTTGTCAGCTAACCATTTCTTCACCAGTTTTGCTGTGTGTTTTGTGTCATTGTCATGCTGAAATGTCCAGTGCTGGCCAAGGCCAAGTTTCTCTGCAGACTGCCTGATGTTGTTGTTGAGAATCTTGATGTAGTCTTCTTTTTTCATGGTGCCATTTACTGTGATTAGGTTGCCTGGCCCATTGGCTGAAAAACACCCTGAAAGCATTATGTTCCCACCACCATTCTTGACTGTGGGGATGGTGTTCTTGGGGTTGAATGCTTCTCCTCTTTTACACCAAATAAAGGCTACATCATTGTGGCCAAACAATTAAATTTTTGTTTAATCTGACCACAAAATAGAAGACCAGAAGTCTTCTTCTTTGTCCAGATGAGATTTTGCAAAGGCCAAGCGTGCTTTTGTGTGCCTTATTTGGAGAAGTGGCGTCCTCCTTGGTCTGCATCCGTGGAATCCAGCATTATGCAATGTCCGTTGGACTGTCTGCCTTGAGATGTTGGCACCAACATGGCTCAGATTCATCAGGATGGCCTTGGTGGTGACATTGAGATTAGGCCTTGTTGCCCTTTCCTGAGTTGTGTGCAGCCACAATGTGTAGCCACAGGTCCTCACTGAGCTCTTTTGTTTTTGCCATGACTTGCCACAAACCAACTGCAGAGAGCTGCTCTTTTTCACCTGTTGAGTTGATAGAAATAACTGTTCCCAATTAATCAGGGTAATGTTTTCAAACAGCATGGACTATTGGAAATGGTCTAGAACCTTGAATTTTCCCAAAGGTTGTGACAGTTTTCAGTGGGTATGAATAATTTTGGACATGCTATTCTCCATAAAAATTTAACTTGAGCATGGAAATGGTTTCTTTTTTTCACTGGAATCTATGTCACATTGTAGTATCATATTTTGGCGCACATCCATATCCTTTCCAGTCAGAAGAAACGTGTTAGTCACATAATAAATGCGGTAATGCCGTAAAGCGTTTCAGTTGTTCAAAGATAGATATCTATATTGTTGGATAGATAGATATTGTTGTAAAGTCCTTTACGACGGCCTTTATGACCTGGGACCGATCGGGCAAGAACTTTTTGTTGTGGAGTGTGAAGGCAGTACCCCCCAATTATGGAGGGGTAATTCGCACTCTGAATTTACCCTCCTTAAAATTAATACCATTGCATAGGAGAGCAGGATGGGGGCTATGAATTAGGGGACAGGGTGGATCATTCCTGACCGACATCAAATGTGCAGCTGGAATAGCTTTTAGGACTGTATCAAAATCAAAATCTGGGTGAACTTTCCATTGCAGTCAGGAAAATGCGACCTATAAGAGACAAGTCCCTTTGTGACCACAGGTTTAGTTTGGATTTGCATTCATTAATCTAACTAATTATGTTAAAATTTTCTAAATCTTTTCCAGTTTTAGATAGTTGGATGCCTAAATATTTCACTGTCATCTTAATAGGAATATTACAAAAGCTCGATAAAGGGCCATAATGTATAGACATCAACTCACCTTTATTTAAATTTAGAGTTAGACCAGAAGCATCTGAAAGCACTTTAACATAATCTAAAACTTTGGGGATTTCTGACCAATTTCTGGTCAAAAACACTTAAATTGGTAATATCAGACTGTTTAATAAAGATGGTTAACAACTCTGCTGCTATAATGAAAAGTAGAGGGGAAATGGGACAGCCCTGTTTAACACCTCTTTTAATATCAAATCTGGTCAGGGCGCCACCTTGGAGGGCAACAGAGCTATTTGTGTTGTGGTAAAGAAATTTAACAATATTTATGAAATGCGCACCACGGCCAAAGCTGCCCAGCGAACGAAAAATGAATTCATGCTCCAACATATCAAAGGCCTTGTAAAAGTCCAGGAAAAGGATAAACCCATCATCTTCAATAATGTATTTGTATTAAAAGGAGATCACGGACCAGACGGATATTATTATGAATTGAGCGACCTTTAATAAAGCCTGATTGCGTTTCACTAATAATTAACTTCACCGGCCCTGGATTCGAACCTGCGACCTTCTGATCACGGGGCGAACACGCTACTGTTACGCCACCGGCTCGGAGAAGTCGAAAACAGCAAACCAACTGTGCAGCATGGTAGCAGAAAGAATATATTTCTTCATGATGCACTAAAAAGCAAACATAAAGGTAGCTTTCTCAAGACCAACTGACCTATAATGTCCAAACATCAAAGTCAAAGTCAAAAGTCAAAGTTTATATCACTTTATATCAAACAAAACTCCTTCCTTAAAATGGGACAATCTTTCTTTCTTTCTTTCTTTCTTTCTTTCTTTCTTTCTTTTAACTCAACACCATTACCTTTTGTCAAAGTGATTTAAATTAATCTCTATAAGTTTTTCAAATAAAAGATGGAAAAAAATAAATAAATAACTAAATTCAAATTCTTTATTTTATTTTTGGTTTTCGCTTATTATTGTATTTTGCAATATAGTTTACCGAGAGAAGGCGAAACAAGACATTTCCCTTGTGTAAGCGTCCTATATAGGGGATAAGGACCAGGTTAAGCCTCGCCCGCGTCCTCCCCGGATGCGGATGTTGACGTCACTTAAAGAGCTCGGCTATAGAACTCCCTTCCGGTAACCAGCCGCTGCCAGGACTGGGGGCAAAGGCTGACAGCATCTGCTTTCCATGGCAGCGGTTCTGCAGTGAGGACCTGTACGTATATTTTTAAAATAAGGACAAAAATGGTCCCGAAAAGACCTTCAGCCGTGACTGATATACAGAATACCGCCATGTGAACTCAGCAAGTGTCTGGTTTCGCTAATCGGGCAGCTAAAGCTCAGCTTTCCCCTCTTGGAAGAACAGCTGTTTGTCAACAAAACCGAGCCGTCATCGAACAAGAGACTCCGACTTTAACGAGAACATGGTTTTTTAAAAGGTGAATGGTCAGATCGTCTTCAACACCGTCGACTCGTTTCTGGACCCCTTGGTTTTGCCGTGCTTGAATGGGGGCGGGAAAAGGTCGCCTTAAAACCTGCTGGATTGACGTACCTGACTGGCATCTCAGTAAATAAGATCCATAGACAGCTGATAAAATGAACCCGACCTCTGTGTGTGTATACAGCGGGAGAACTGGACTGTAGATTGTGTTTGTCTGTGACGTTTCGTCTCAAAGGAAAGTATACTTCAGTAGCTGTTTCATGTGTGGTGTGGTTGGTTGTGGCTTGGTTTCGTCTCCGTCTTTGTGCCATCATCGGTGCCAGCGTGTCAAATGTTTACAGTAAGTCTGAGTGTTGGTAAGCTGCCAGGTGAAGGAGGGAGAAGGAGAGATACAGACAGGTCAGCTTAAACATATAGGTGAAGGAAGACAGAGGAGAAAGGCAAGTGGGAGATTTTTTAAATAAACAAGACAGTGTCTCCTCCAGAGTCATGCATGTCAAAGTTAAAGACTGTTTGAGGACTTGTAGAACTTGACAATCTTTACCAAAAAACTGTGAACCAAATAGAGGAGTGAAGGATAAAGAGGAAGACTGACTAAAGTGGCCGGCTTGGGTGCAGAGATACACCTTTGATATTTTCAGCTTCAAGCGAGGGATGAGAGTGACCGCTGGCCCTTAATAGACCCTAGTGACAGAGGAAGTTGGTAGCATTTTCAGGACAGTCATGGTTGGAGGCTGCCCGTTGTGAAACGCCGTTAGGTAAGAACCGTGTAAGCATGCGGACGTTCCAGATGGCGATCATGTCACCTGTTTTCCCTCTTCTGATGCTGCTGGCCTTCTCCGTTCGCCTCTCCCAAAGCATGAGCAGGGAGGAAAGACACAAATTGAGGTAGGTGTTATTCATGAGAATATATCCTGGTACTTATTTGAGACTTTTTATTGCCCTCATGTTGTTATTATGGTGGCCAAAGAGCACTGTGTTTGCTGAGCCATGACACTGTGCTTTCTTGCAGGAACCAAGTGGTTGAGATGTTTGACCATGCGTACCAGAATTACATGGTAGGTCAGCGAAAATGTGTTGCTGCCCTGTCTTTGAGGTGTTGTGTAACCCAAAATAGCCTGTGGGGGGATATACTGTATGTGCATATACCAGCTATCCTACTGATACAATACAGATCTGGGATATCTAATATCAGAATGTCAACCGACACAACACATGGACTGTTTGAAAGCCAGTTACTCATTTCTTGAATTGCATGAAACCTTGAATCTGTTTTTGAGGCGCTCACTAAAACATTTGCCTGCGACAGTAAGCTAGAAAAATAATAGCCACATTCAAGGCAAATGGTAATGTGATTCTTTCTTCATTAGATTGTCTTTCCTCAAACCAAGAGCTTTCATACCTCTTCAAGAAGTTTTAATTCTTTATTCACAAACCACATCAGACTTTTTGTAAAATCTCAACAGTCAACCCTGTGATCAAAAGTCAAAGTCAAAAAAGTCAAAGTCAACTTTATTGTCATCTCTGCTATATACTGTACAGATACATAGAGAGACGAGACGACGTGGCTCCAGGTTATTTCCAGTGCAAACAAACAAAGAACAGTAGAACAGAGAATAAATAGGCAGTGGCACGACTAGGCACATGGGATAGACAATAAATAAGTAGAAATACTAAAATATACATTAAACAATATACATTTTAAACCAGACAATATACAATATACATTTTAAACTAGACAGGGATTTCTTTAAAAAAAAGAAAAAAAAAATATATATAATTAGAGGCTAGAAATAAACATAGAGGTAAAAATGTTTGTCAAGTCAGGATGCAGTATTCTTTGACTTGTGACTTGTGATAAGATGAATGTTTCAGCCTAACATGATTCTAAAAATATTCTTCTTTGTCCCTTTCAATGGCATAAAGCTGTATTATACACTGATTTTTCATGTATCTCAGCAGCTTTGAGGAGCTTTACGCAGGGTTGAAACGTTATGCTGCTTGTAGTCTAGATTTAGTTAATGTGCTTGTATGTTTTAATTAGAAGCCATTCGTGGACTAATTTGTTCCTTGTTTATTCTCCCTTGTGTTTGTTCTGCCTTGTTATTATGTCTTACTCTTTCCTCCCTCTCAGGATCATGCGTACCCAGCAGATGAGCTGATGCCTTTGACGTGTCGAGGTCGAGTACGTGGCCTGGAGCCTAGTCGAGGGGATGTGGACGACGCTCTGGGAAAGTAAGTCTAGGCACGCCCCCCACACTCACATCGGCTCAGTAGTCTGTGGATTTAAATGGTAATGCAGTTGGTTTTTAAGAGCAGCTTGGTTTCTCATACTTAAAAAATATTTGACTTTTTCTCTTTTGTTAGTTTTAAACTGTACATTAATATTTATTAAAATAAACTAATCCTGGACTCAAAGCATAGACAGAGTTTTTAACTACTAGACTACAAACTGCTGAGGTAAATATGTGATATGTAGCCTGTAAAGTATATGGTCATAAGCTATGTCTATGCCTACAATACCTTTTGGTGCAGAAATTAAAAACAGTTTGGACACCACATACATCTGATGTTTTATATACAGGATGAGTAGTAATATTGAGGCAGCACTTTATGATGTTGTTAATGATGTAACACTTTGAAACCAAGAAGCTACAGTATTCTTCTCACTTTTTGTGCTTTGTGCAGGTTTTCGCTGACCCTCATCGACTCACTCGACACTCTTGTGGTTAGTAATCCTTTCAGAGAACCCACTTTTGTATGTGTAAATCTGAATGTGATGTCGGTACAAACTGCCCTCCCTCCTTCCCTCCCTCTCTCTCTCTCTCTCTCTCTTTCTGATTTAGCTGCTGAATAAAACTGAAGAGTTTGAGGAAGCTGTGAAACGCGTCTTGAAGGACGTACGACTGGACAATGACATTGTTGTGTCCGTCTTTGAAACCAACATCCGAGTGCTTGGGTGAGCATGCGAGTTGTGTCTGTGCCAACTATAGCCGTTTCTTTTGTGTTCTTTCTTCCTCTTTTCTTACTCTAACATGAAAACATTTCTATATTATTGCTGTAAACCATATTGACTAGTATATATGTATGAGGAACTTCTCTTGTGTGAAATAAGGGTGATTTAAGTTTTGATTATTTTTTTTAGGAGATTCAAACTTTCTGTATGCTATTTTGTCCTTTCCTTATTATTTTTGGACCTAATCTGTCTTCTTACTTTATTTGCAAGTGTTACGGTGGACCAGTGTTAATAAACGGTTTCGAGATAGACCTAGACCGGGTCATGTAACAGCAAGCAAGCAAACTGTTGATTTTACTGTTTTGGCATTTAAATATTTTGTTTTGCGATTTATGAAATTTGAAGGCTGCACGCATTGAAATATTTTATTTTCAAATTACAGTTTTTGTTACTTCCATCTTATTAGGATATTAATGGTTTGTATTTGTGTGTGTGTGTGTGTTTGTGTCTATAGAGGCTTGTTAGGAGGTCACTCCATGGCTGTGATGCTAAAGGAAAGAGGGCAGCACATGCTTTGGTACCAGGACGGACTCTTGAACATGGCCAAAGAGCTGGGCCTCCGTCTACTGCCTGCCTTCAACACCAGCAGTGGCTTGCCCTATCCCAGAGTGAGCGCGCACACACACACACACCTGTGTTCCCTCCGTCACCACCACTGACCTGTGCCATTCCATTGAGTACACACTAGAGATGGGCCGATACCACTTTTTTATGCCCGACACCGATACCGATATTGTAAATTTGGATATCTGCTGATACCGATACAACTCCGATACAGTCACAGTCTTTTTTTAAACAAAATAATGCTTTAAAAATGTCTGAATACATGACTGAGATTATTGTTATGCTCAAGGAAATGCTTGATTTAAATACTGTTTTCCTGCTAAAACAACGTAATAATTACACACACACGTATTTGCTAAATTATTTGTTGTCAAAAATTGTTCGTTTAAACATATAAATATTTCTTTCTTATTGATTACACTTTAACATTATAAAATTGAAAAAATTTGATCAATTGAAAATGAAATACTGAAGTTTGTCATTTTGAACCAGTTTGGCCTATAAAATGAGCTGCTTTGGCAGAGAACTACATTTCCCACGATCCTCCGCGCGCGCCCCCGAGCTGCGTCACAGTGAAGCATTGCGTGCGCGTTCCTGAATAAACGATGGAAAATCTATGGGAAAATGTAAATAAACGGCAGAATTGTGAGTAGAACGCTGGTTGTTGTGCTTATTTATCAGCTAAGATATGGTTTGTGTCTGTAATAAAGGGGACGTTTTGACCGAACTGGAGCGTTTTGCGAGTAACGGCGCTCATTAACACAGCGCGTGTGTTTACGTCGCGATAAATGTCTTTTGTGCATTTACTTCAGTTTCAGTGCACGGAACATCTCACAAATACTTTCACATAGAGAGGGAACAGGTGTTGTCTTGTGTGTCACTATGTTGTGTGCAGAGGTGGGTAGTAACGCGCTACATTTACTCTGTTACATTTACTTGAGTAACTTTTTGGATAAACTGTACTTGTGAGAGTAGTTTTTATACAACATATTTTTACTTTTACTTGAGTATATTTGTGAAGAAATAACTCTACATTTACTCCGTTACATTGAGCCACATTCCGCTCGCTACTTTTATTTTTATTCAGCTGTTATCCAATGCGCGATCTGTTTGTTTTGTCGGAAAACTTCCTCCTAAATTACCGTTCCACCAATCAAATGGAGCTGGGCAGTCACATGACCACACACGAAACGTGCGGACATTGATACACACAGAGACACTGATACACACACACACACACACACACACACAGACAGGCACACACACTGATACACACAGAGATACACACACAACACAGTGACACACACACAGACAGACACAAACACACACACACACTGGACGGTTCATGCACTGACTGCCTTGTTCTTGTTTTACTCTGTAATCTCTGCCTGCTGAGGCTTTTTGTTTAAACTAAAAAAAGTTATTACAGATTATTGTACTGCATATTGTGGCTGAATTAGCCTTCATTTATGTTACTTTGTATAGATTTTTTTAAAAAGGTTTTTTATGTAATATTGTTTGGTAATATCCAAACACATTGTACATTATTTTATATTTTTGCATATTAGATTTTATGATAAAGCAATTAATCTTTAATTTACTCAGAAGTTACTTGAGTAGTTTTTTCACCGAGTACTTTTTACTCTTACATGATTAAATTTTTGGATGACTATTTCTTACTTTTACTTGAGTAATATTATTCTAAAGTAACAATACTCCTACTTGAGTAAGATTTTTGGCTACTCTACCCACCTCTGGTTGTGTGTCACTATTAAGCCTCTGTGTGAATTACAAGTGGAGCTGCTCTTACGAGTAAAATGAATTAAACCAAGCTTCGATTCTAGAAAAACTGTCTCGACCATTTTTGTAATAGAATTATTGGAGTTGTTGGAACAATGGTTTCAGCTCTACTTTACCGCAGTGCCACTTCCCATGCATGACCAACTGAGTGTACGCGCATTTACAGCTCGGCTCCCCGATACCCATCCACATATCGGATCGGCTACATCTCTAGTACACACACACTCTCACAAATAGCCTTCAGCACCAGTGGCAGCCAGTCCTATCCCGGAGTGACTGTGGATACGTAGCACACACACCTTATCTGTTAGTGTAAATACACACCCTCTGCACACACACACAGTGTTCCTACTGAGCCAGAGGTTATTTATTATACATTTAGAAAAGTGAAAGTATGTCTTTATAGTTTAACTAACTTTGTTTTGTCCTTGGTAAAAATGGTGTAGTAACTGTTTTTCATACAAGGTGACAGACAGGCTTGATGCACCAACACTAGACTGATGAAATTTCACTTTAGCAGTCAGGATGTGAAACACCTTGTTTAGTTTGATGTACACAGGCACAGAGACTGATGAAAGTAAGTAAACATACACTTTGGTGTGAAAATATGTTGCGTTTTTGTTTTATATATAGATTCTTTTTTGTTTTTTGACTCCTTTTTAGTTCTGAAATGGTTCAGCACATTCCCAATTTCCCAGTGCTGTGCCATTTACGGTCCTGAAACAAAATCCCATTTGGTGTTGCTTGTTGTCGCCGTCCTTTTAGGTCAACCTGCGGTATGGCGTTCAAGGTCCCGAGACTCGAACAGGCACTGAGACGGACACCTGCACCGCCTGTGCGGGAACTATCATCCTGGAGTTTGCAGCCCTGAGCCGCTTCACTGGGGACCCAACATTTGAGGTAGGGTGAAAGAACTAGCTTCTACCTTGAGCTGAGGAAGTAACAGTGACAATAAAAACATTTCAAATGTGAACCACTCACAACTTTTTGTTTTGTTGAAAATGTGCTTTGTGTTTATTATATTTGTTATACGCACGGTAAGGGAATTAGTGGCTGATGCCGATGTCTGATCTTTTTATGCTTACATCTGCTGATCCTGATGGTGATAAATGAGGAAGTCACAGAAGTAACACCGTCGTTCTGACATTTCTAACACCGCTCCAAGTCAAGCGGGTGTGAAGGCAGAGTGGAGCGAGGGCGGAGCATTTCAGGCGTAATGCACAACATTTTCAGAAAAAGTCACTTCCCACCTTGTGGGCGCATGTGACTTTCTATGTGCACTACCTAGTGCATAGAAAGCCCTTAAGCTGCAACCTCAGCTATTTCCTGAGATGCATACTACCACATGGAACAGTTTGAGATGAGCACCTTACCTATCATACTATTAAGTGTGAGCAAAGTGGCAAACACGCAATTTAGTTATTTAGTGCAGGCAGGGTTTGACGCTCACCAACGTTCCACTGTGTGCTGGGAATTTTGGCAAAAAATAACGCCATACATTTTAAGACAGAAGGTGCATCTAAAATTCGACCATGACTTTGAACATGCCTGGCACAAGCGCTACCTTTCCGACATACAATAAATGCATCATTATATATTGACTATAAATAACGGGCAAATCTAAGCATTGGTCCAATGCCGGGGACTTAAAAAAAGCAATCATCCGAGTCCATATGATTCCGATATTATCATGCATTCCTAATTTATTATGTATGTATTATTATACCTAGGCACATGCAAGGAGAGCCCTGGACTTCCTGTGGGAGAAGAGACAGAGAAACAGCAACCTTGTGGGAACAACTATTAACATCCACTCAGGGGAGTGGATCCGCAGGGGTGAGCCTGACCATTATGGACCGTACAAGGACATTTTGAATGGTTCAAAAAGTCTTTAAAATTTTGAGATATGGGATTTAATTGTGTGTTGTTTTGTGGCATGACAGAAAGTGGTGTAGGAGCAGGCATTGACTCATATTATGAGTACCTCTTGAAAGCTTACATTCTCTTGGGAGACGACCAGCTTCTTCAGCGCTTTAACACTGTGAGTAAACCCTAACGTAGGGCTGGGCAGTTAGTCAAAAATCAAACAAAACCAACATTCAGAATCTCTAATCTACATGATCTTGCCCATGTCCGTTATTTCAATTACTTTTGAAATTATGTTAATATTTTTAAAAATCTAATTTAAAGTGTGTTCGTGTAAAGTGATACCGTGTGTTGTCTCATCCAGTCAGCAACATCTCCTGTCCTTGAGTTATTTTACAATCTCAAAGATATGTACTCTTTTGTTAGAAAAAAGATCCGTTGAGCACATTTATAGCACAGACCTTGTTGATGAATATGAAGGTAAAAACAAATCCCAATAGCAGAATGATTGCTTATTAATTGTAATTGAGACAAATTGTGCAGTTATTGGTGATGCTGCTTTTTATACCTTTTATTTTTGCATTTGAAATTATTCAGATGGTTGGGTTTGTGCGTACAAGCTCGGTTCACACACACTCCGGCTGCACTTTGTGCTGCTGACTGAGAGCAAGCTGTCTGCAGCCTGAGCATGCAAGTGTAGTGATGCGGAATAACAGATGTCTAGAGTAGAGTCCCGGGAGAACTCTTCTTGAGAGAAGTGTGAGAATGCCTGTATTTCTGGTAGGGACAGGGGGATTTGATCACTGGCTTTTGTCTGCATATGTTTGAAATGATAATGTTATTTAAACTTACTTTTCTTTCTGTGTTTTGCAGCACTATGCCTCCATCATGAAGTACATAAGCCAACCCCCACTGCTGCTGGACGTGCACATCCACAAACCCCTGCTGCCTGCACGCACCTGGATGGACTCACTACTCGCTTTCTTCCCCGGCCTGCAGGTGGGATTGGCTCTCTCGGATGAGTGGAGGAATGCATGGATAGATGGAGGAATAGTGCAGTGGGGAAGCTGAAGAGTTGACAGTCTGTTGGGAGGATGAGAATTGGAATTGATTGTTGGGTGTTGGAATGAATTAATCACTGGATGGATGATTTAAAGCAGGACTTGATAAGTTCTTGAATAAACCTGGTAGTGATTGCATGATGGCAGAAGACTGATTGGATAGACAGATGGATGAAAGAATAGTTGAATGTCCAGATGAGTGGATCGATGATTTAAAGAGAAATGGTAGATGAACAAATTAATGATTGCACTGATCATAAATATGGGTGGATGATTGGAAAGAGGAATTGATAGACTGGTCAGTGAACATACTGATGATGGTATTGAACAGAGGAGTGAATAAAATGGCAGTTCTTCCGCCTTATATCTATAAACACACAGTGATGGTGGCTTGTTCTCATAGGTGCTGAAAGGAGACATCCGGCCAGCCATAGAGACACATGAAATGCTGTATCAGGTCACCAAGAAACACAACTTCCTTCCTGAGGTGAGTTCTGCTTCTTCATCCCTCACTGACGTCTCATCTCTATCTGATTTAGATTTGCCTAACCGTGCATTCTCTCTCTCTCTCCATCTCATCTCCCCTTTTCAGGCATTCACCACAGACTTCAGGGTGCACTGGGCGCAGCATCCTCTAAGGCCTGAGTTTGCTGAGAGCACATACTTTCTTTATAAGGTACGTAATCCAACTTGGGCCACTTGGTAGCGTAATGGTTAGGGAGTTGGCCCTGTAATCTGAGGCGTCGCTGGGTCAAGTCCCAGACAGGTAATGGTACCACTGAGTTACTCATGAGCAAGGTACTGTCCTCAAGCACTGCTACCCAGGCACTTCCAAGGTTGCCCGCTACTCTTTCGCGGATGGGTCAAATGCAGAGGAAATTTTGTTTTGTTGTGGTGCAGTGTGTGCTGTGTTCACAATGACGAATAATCACTCAGTTAAATTCACTTAAGTTGATCGACCTTGATACTTTCAGTAGCGGTCGTCTACTTCACACTTTCGATCAATAGTTTGCCTTATCTCTGTTCTCTTGGCCTTGCTGGTGTCACACACTTTACATTAAACAGTTATTAGTAATTAGACAATTGTTAGTGCAGTCAATGTAGAGTACATGCTTGTTGTTCTACAAACACTAAAAAGTTTACCAAAGGTGTTGTAGAGCTAGGAGCCTCATTCAATATTTATATTATTTTCCTGAGAGCAACTTGGGTTTAAGGGTCTTGCTCAGGGATCCAGTGACGGGAAACCAGAAGTAAGAATCGAACGCACGACCTCTTGATTCAGAGACGAGAGTCCTAACCCCCTTGGCCACCACCACCCCATTATTCTTTTCTTAAATTAGTTCTCAGGAAAGTTCCTGAGAAACGTCTAGTTCACGACACGTTCTTAAACTGCTGTTTGCAGGTTTCCTCTTGAAGGCGTGTGACGCTTGTTCTGAGTTAGAGTAGGTAAACCCGTCAGCTGAACCGCTGTAATGCATTTTTAAATGAGCACGTTTTATGAGTATAATTATCAGTAGCGGTAAAAGGTTTATATTTTTAAAGTTTGTCAGTACAACCCTAGAATTAAACTTATTTTCTTACCTAAGAACACGTCTCAAATAAGAAAACATTGGCCTTCCTGAGAACTGCATGAGTAGGTGTGATGAACAAATTTCCTCTGAAGAACGGTGGGTGAATGGCTGCTGTTATTTGAAAACCTATGCAAAGACATGTCTGTGTTGCAAGTCTTTTGAAAAACATGAGCTCATCTTGATAGACGGGAACACACTGTGCAGTCTCACTTTGGAACTGATTGTCGTTCCAAGAGCTTGAGGGAAAAACAGTGTGTCCAGTTTTTCTCTGGAATTAAACGATTGGCCAAGGGTGAGGGGTTACGATGAAGGTTTTTAATGACTTTCCTGCTGTGTCTTTTTTGCCAGATCTGTCCTTTCTGTGTTGATGTGTATACTGTATTTTTGTAATTAATGTGCTTCACTAAAACACCAAGTATATTTACAGTATAACGTGTCGTGTGAGACCCAGATATTCCACAAGCACAGCTTCTCTGCTATGTTCTGCATCAGCTAGCAAAAGTAATCTTTAGGAATCATGTTGCTATTTATTTTATTAAATATATTCTGTGTCCTTCCTCTGTCCTTACCTTATCTTATGGTAACTGATGTGATTTCCAACTCACACAGGCAACAAGAGACCCTTATTACCTGGAAGCAGGACGGACTGTTCTAGATAACCTGAACCGTTTCGCCCGGGTCCCCTGTGGCTTCGCTGCCATGAAGGACGTCAGGACAGGAAGTCACGAGGACCGGTGAGGAGGAGGAGGAGAGAGAAACACAATCTGGAGTAATGGCTCAAACTGTTTAATCTGAACTATATTTCAACTGAAAAGATTGCGTTTCTCTCTTTCATGTCTGTTCCAGCATGGACTCGTTTTTCTTGGCGGAGATGTTTAAGTACCTGTACCTGCTGTTTGCTGAGGAAGAAGATTTGCCGTTTGACGTGGAAGATTACGTCTTCACCACCGAAGCTCACCTGCTCCCTCTTTCACTCTCTACCACCCCACGCTCACAAGCGCCACCTGCAGGCAACTCTACACACCTGCCGCCCAATAACACGGTACAGCCAACTACGGGGCGTCTGTATTTGCAGTAAAATGTTGGATGATCATCTCAGCTTAGTAACTTTTGCATTTCTAACGCTTGGACTAGGTTGTTATACAGGACATGTATGAGTGCTCTGTGGTTCACTAAGAATCATCCTGGTAAATAGGTTTAAATCAAAAGGTATTTTTAAAGCGGTTACGATCACGGAAGGGCCTGGTGTCCTGAGTGCTGTTTGAACTGGTGGGTCTAGAGTCTAGGCCAGGGGTCGGCAACCTTTAACACTCAAAGGGCCATTTGGACCCGGTTTCCACAAAAGAGAAAACACCGGGAGCCGCAAATCCTTTTTGACATCTAAAATGAAGATAACACTGCATATATTGTTTTTTACTTTTATGCTATGTATAAAAAAACTAGTCTAGTGTGTTGCTTGTGAAATGTAATTTATGCAAAGAAAACATTTTGAACATTTAGAACTCTGTAAAAAAAAAAACACACTGAGTTGAAGTTCTCTTTCAAATGAAATAAAAAGCCGAACTTAAAGTATCCATGCAGCAAACTAAAATTGCCGCATGCCGTAATCCTTTCATCGCGTGTAGGCTACCGGAGCGTCGATCTGAAATTAAAAAATAAATAAAAAAAAAAGCACTATTTCACTGAACAATGTAAAACACATATTTGCAAAATATCTGATTAAAATATTTATTTTGGTTAATGGGACTTTTGCTCCTGAACCTCAGTGCAAAGCGTCTGCAAATCCGGGCTGTAAGATGTCACCTTCATCTTTACATCATTATATGTTCTATTTCCTTCAGATATGTTTCTTTCTTATATTTATCCATGCTTAGCCTACCTGGGGTCGAAAGGCTTGATAAATACACGGCGGTTTGGCGGGCTTTTGTGACGCATATTTTGAGCAACAAAAAATTAAACAGATTGTATTTTAATGTTACAAGATCACAATAATCTTCAATTCCGAACTACAATAAAAAAAAAACGAATAAAAATAAAATACACTTAAATTGAATACTTATTATTTATTTTCCATAGCCACAGGGAGCCGCAACATAAGGATGAAAGAGCCGTGGGTTGCTGACCCCTGGTCTAGGCTGAGGGTTAGGGTACGCTACTTGGCAGGTCCCATAAGTGTTAATTTTGTTAATGGAAAAATGACAAAAAATGTTCGATCTCAGACTGAGACGAGACACTGAGAAGCTAATAACAGATCTTTTGTAGCAAGCTGTGGCAACTGTATATTTGTTTTTGTTAACGAGATGAGACTGCACTGAGGGACATTTTAAATGCAGTTCAGATTGCAGCAGAGTGTAAAGCAGTATATTTGAAAAGAAAAAACAACTAGAGCATCCCTCAGCTTTGGTTTAACACATCTCTTGTAGCCTGTACATTTATGATGTAATTAAGTGTGTGATTCATTTAATTTTGCAGATGGCTTTGTTATCAATAGAGCATCTTGAAATCAATAAATAACATCTGCTTGAGTGTGGATTTAGCTGCTCAGGCTGTAGTTTAAGGTCAAGTTAAAATGCAGTGCGGGTGTTTTTGTGTACCAGTGCTGAGCAGTTTTATTGAAGCGGGGTTAAAACAGGTTGTTATTGGTTGATGGGCAGGTGCCACCATACTGATGCCAATAATAAAATATCAATAGTGAATGGCAACATGGCTTTAATTCAACAAGATCACCTGGATGAGAGTGTCTGTTAGATTTATCAACGCTTTAGGAACACAACATGGCTATGGCACTTGCGTCTGGACCAAGAACTTCCAAGAACTTTGAATCCTTCCTCCGCCACTACCATCACTGGGTCCTTAACCTCAAAATGAGGAAATGGACGTCACTTTGGATAAGAGCGTCTGCTAAATGCCGTAAAATGTAAATGCAAATTAAAGAGAGGAAACATTTTGGCTCAGCAGTGCTGATTAACAGCTGACTAAAATCTAAAACCACTTTTTGTTGAGTAAAACTATGAAGAAGGAAATGTGACAAACTAATAAGCATTAAGACAATGAATCTATTATTAAAGTGTCCTAGTTCTTACTGGTTATATACTGTTATTAACCAGAGGTCCTCACATTCTTCACTCCAGTAGTGCTTAAAAAGACTAGTAAAAGTTGAAGCATTGACTCGACTTCTCTACTCAAGTTAAAGTGTAAAGTCCAGGCTCTAAAACATAATTCAAGTGTAAAAGTATAAAGTTCCCTTGTGAAGGACAAAAGCAGCATTTTAGGGCAAAACTGACTGGACTCCATGTCCGAGCGTTATGTAGAGCACAAGCAGAGAAAAATAAAGCCACATGAAGCTACATAAAGCTGCACTGTCATTACCATCGTTATACATGATGATCACCTCTATCCTCAACACATCACACAACAAATATTATAGAGCTGTAAAGAGCGCAGCAGAAATCAACTCAACTCAACTCAAGTGAATGTGGTGGAGCTGAGCTGCTTTCTGCACCGCCGCCTGCTTTTAGCTTCTTATTCTCTCTCTCTCTTTATTGTGTCTATCGTGTTGTGTGTCATGTGCAAAGACCAATACACCAGTGGGATTGTCTTTTCTGTGTGTTTACTATGTTTTTATGCTTCAACTGATCAGTCAAGTTGTCTGTTTGGAGCACATTATTAATATGGAACAGGTAAAATGCAGCAAAATGTCCTAATAACCTCATTTAAATGAAGCCAAACGAGAGTAGCGAGCCTGATTTGAACATGTAAGCAGTAGAAAGTACAGATATTCATGCTGAAAATCTACAAAGTAAAAGTGAAAAGTTGGTACAAAAATAAATAGTCAAGTAAGGTACAGATCCCCGAAGATATACAGTACAGTAACCAAGTATTTGTTCATCGTTACTTCCCATCTCTGTATTTACATACAGCACTGCTGCTGCTGGTTTGGTTATGTCTTGGTATGGAACACTCCCATTCTCTTTCCTCTTCTGAACAGGCAATAGAGGAACTAGATGATTCAAACTTTGAGTGGACGTGTCCCAACACCCGCCTCCTTTTCCCGGACCCCGCCTACCCCCGGAACCTTCGCGAGCCAATCAGGAGTGCAGTAGACAAGAGCTGTCCGCGCCCCACACTCCCTCGGTGAGACATGCAGAGGGGAATATCCTGCTCTGTGGACAGCGGCTCATTATTATCATCGGCTTAAGTTTATGATGTTGTAAAACGTACAATCTTTATTCCCCGTTTCCTCTCAGAGAGCCCGGGATGGGTCGTCCTCCCCTGCGCGCTCAGGACTTTATGGCTAATAACCCCGAGCACCTGGAGCTGCTGAGGAGGATGGGGGTCAGTCTGATCCACCTGAAGGATGGCAGAGTACAGTTGGTGCAGCATGCCACCCAGGTCAGCCTCCTCTACACCACTTCATCCATCCGTTCTCTCTTTTCCATCATTTCCAGTCCTGGAGATCTGTCCACCCACAAGACCGGGGTCCTGCTGCCCACAGCCTCTGCCCAGCAGTCAGTTTCCCTTAAAACATAATAATGAAGAAAAGGTTAAGAGTGGTTCTGAAGGAATGGTGTCAAAACACAGTGCATTACAGTTAGCTGCAGGTCATATTGATGCGTGTAAAACTAATACTCTGCACACAAGAGACACTTCCGTCTCCATGAAGTGTTTTGAGGATGGCTGACGTCAAAAAGTATTACATGAAAAAATACACTTGTTTTCATGATGTATTTTGTATAAAGTATAATGTGCTTTTACTGCTTGACTTTTGTAAGAAGTTATGAATGTCTTTAGCTGCAGAATTAAACTGCACTTATTAGTGTACTCTATAACACAGTAGAACTACTGATATTCCATCTCTAAGTAACAATAATTATCGTCTTGTGCCACTTCTGACCAGTTTCCACCACTAATTCCCAGTTTTAAAGGCCATTACAGACCCTTTATAGTAATACCATATGTGGTACGTTCATTAGGCAGCTTTTTGGCCTGTAGTGTCATTTTTTTCCCTCCTCATTATTGCCATCTGTTTTAGTTGTTTCTCACTGGAGCTCTGTGTGGCCGGCTTCTCGTCTTGTCTCTGCGTGTGTAGGCGGTGAGTGCGGTAGCTGCAGAGGACGGTATGCGATTCATGCAAGAGATGATGGAGCTTTCCAGCCAGCAGCAGAAGGAGCAGCTTCCACCTCGGGCGGTGCAGATCATCTCACACCCCTTCTTCGGTAGAGTGGTACTGACAGCAGGGCCGGCGCAGTTTGGAATGGACCTCTCTAAGACCAGCTTAGGGGTGAGTTGTGGGCAGAAATGTCTGATCGGGAAACATTATGTCAGTATTTTAGGACTGGGCAATCTGACCTCAAATCAGTATCACAATTAAATAAACATTTTACCTTGATTACCATTATTTGGGTTTGTTTTTTGACTAATAGTTCACTGACGAGATTTGTACTGTACATATGCTCAACTATTAAAGTCAGGATTTTTTTTTCTGGTGATATTTAAATAATTGACGGAAACACAAACAGATGTAGTCGCAGACGGGGCAGGGTGACCGCTAACATGGTCATATGTTTTTAAGGGCTCAGTACATGAACACACACTGAGCAAAAGTGCTAACAGGATTATATTGAAGTATGATTAAGTAGGATTACGCGGTTCAGATTGAAAATGAATATTAAATCATATTAAAAGGGTTAACAGTATTTAAAAAATGATCAACATAACCGCCATGGCAAGGTAATGTGGAGTAGAGGTTCTCAGTGTTGGTATTAGTGAATTTCACAGCCTTATATTTATGGGTATATCAATATTTATATCAATATTTATGGGTTTGTAAGAATGACATGCAGGAATGCTGGTGGTCTAGTGGTGAGGGTCAGGGTTAGCTAGGGCTAGGCTAGGGTTAGGGTTATTCAGCAGTGTAAGAGCACGTTGTGAACGTTCTCAGGAACTTTCATAAGAACAAATTTAAGATCAGAATAAAGGGGTGGTGGTGGTGGTGGCCAAGTGGTTAGGATACTTGCCTGTGGACCAAGAGGTCGGGGTTTGAAACCCTTGTGCCAAAGCTGCTCCAGGGAGACTGTCTCTGAAATGAGGGAAGTGGAAGTGTCTCTGGATAAGAGCTTCTGCTAAATGGTGTTAATGTAAATGTAAGAAATTCTCTCTCTTTTTCTCTCAGGTGCGGGGTTTTGTGACCGTAGCTGAGCCCTACGCTGGCTGCGCTCAGCTGAGTAATGCTGAGTTTGTTGCTGGCCGCATTGCTTTGCTGCAGAGGGGTCAGTGTATGTTCGCTGAGAAGGCCAGAAACATCCAGAAAGCCGGAGCCATCGGAGGCATCGTCATCGGTGAGGAAACAGAAACATTAACGGCTGTTTTGTTCTTTGTAAAATCCATGAAATGAACATGTTCCCACAATACGTTGTCAGTGCTGTGCCGTTGTTGGTCCGAGTCAGCTCTTTTTTTGGGCTGGGGCGGTGCGATCCTCCCGGGGGCTGAAACCTGACACGGCAGGATCTTATTTTATCGTTGTTCGTGATTTTTCCCGTCCTCCCCTGCTCCATCTCTCAGATGACAAT
Organism: Distichodus sexfasciatus; assembly: GCA_032718565.1. Lineage (NCBI taxonomy): Eukaryota > Metazoa > Chordata > Actinopteri > Characiformes > Distichodontidae > Distichodus > Distichodus sexfasciatus. The sequence continues at coordinate 74,645 of JAVGVS010000505.1, read as the reverse complement.
GAGGGCAGCAGCAGCGACACTGCACCGCTTTTCCAGATGGCAGGAGATGGGCGGAGCACCGACGACGTCACCCTGCCCCTCCTCTTCCTCTTCCACAAGGAAGGCAACATCTTGCTGGAGGCTCTCAAAGAGCACAGGGAGGTGGAGGTGCTGCTGAGCGAGAAGGCACGAGACCGAGGTGAGATGTGGGGAGACCAAGGGAGATTCTGTTTTCTCCAGATTTCTTAATCATCGTTGGATTCCTAGTACATTACTCTCTATATATATATATATTAGGGATGCAGCAGTTTTTGGTATTTTACCGAACCGTTTGGTTTGATACACCCTGGTGAACCGCGGTAGTTCGGTACGCCCGACATTCAACTTTCATTTTTAAAACGTGGTCATGTATTCTCAGGGATTAAAGTTCTCAGTCGGTACAGCGGAATTCTGCCCATTGGACTCTAGCTGTGTCGGATTTCCATCAATCGAATGCCAAGTCATATTTGAGATGAAAGCAGAGCGTCTGCTTGGTGCACATCACGAACTTATAAGAAAGTTGGTTCAGTCAGATCTTCCTTTTATTACAGACAAAACTCATATTTTACCTGAAAAAGAACAACAACCAGTGTTTTACTCACAATGGTGCTGAGTAGCACACGAGGGATTGTGGGAAATGTAGTTCTCTCCCAGAAAGGCCAAATGCAGCTCGTATTATAGGCCAAAAGGAGTCCAAATTGGCTCAAGACTACACAAGTGGGGGCAGTTGGTGGCGTAATGGTAGGGTGTTCACCCCGTGATCAGAAGGTCGCAGGTTCGAATCCAGGGCCAGTGAAGTTGAAGTTGAAAACAATCTGATCAATTGAAAATGAAGAAATACTGAAGTTTTGTGTAGTTTCGAACCAATTTGGACTCATTTTGCCCTATAAAACGAGCTGCTTTTGGCACTTCTGGAAGTTAACTAAATTAACACAATCCCTCGTGTTCTACTCGGCGCCATGTCAAAGTAATGCATAGGACGGACATTCTGGAATACATGCTGAAAATCTCGTCAGTTGTGAGTAGAACGCTGGTTGTTGTGGTTAGTTTTCAGCTCAAATATGAGTTTAGTCTGTAATGAAGGGGGAGATTTGACTCAGCTGCAGCATTTCAGAGAGTAATGGTGCTCACAAACAGCGTGTGTTTACAAGTCATTCAGGAATGAACCTTTTTTCATACTTTTTGCAAAATTTCTTATCTTTATGTTCAAAAAGGCCTTTCTCTTTAATACTGTACTGTGTGTCTAGGTATGAAAAACCTAAAACCATTCACACCTTATGTATTAAACATTTTGTTTTATGATATATTAGGCACATATTTATGCACCTGTTTTTAAACAATGTAAGTCTGAATAAAATGACTCTTTTTATAGATTAAATTTTTTTTCCATTATCATTTTAGAATTGGTTTGGTAACTTTGAAAAAGACGCATGTTGAAACAACATGATCAGAGATGTTACTCTACTGGGGCCAAAACACGCAGATGTAGTGAAGTGAAATGAGCTGAAACATTTTAACAGTTGTCAAACCTGCAGTAAAGAAATCTGTAGGTCAGGAGTAGGTCAGGAGTAGGTCAGGAATCTTTTGATTGCAGTTTCTTACTTTCTTTCTTTTCCATGCATTCTTTCACTATATATTTTTAACTGTGGATCTACTTTGGTCTTTTTCTCTGTTTGTCCATCTCTATCTCTTGGTCCATTTTCTTCTCCTCTGTCTGTCGTTGTACTTCCTCCCCTCCCATGGCTGAGCAGAAGCCATATTTAAGGGTAAAGCCCTGCCGGGTGCCCTGTTGGATGGCAGTAAGTAATTTATCGTTTGCTGTTCACCTCCTTTCCTCCTCCTCCTGGTCACATTCTAGACTCTTTAAATGTAAAATGTTCAAATGGGTCTCGTTTTGGCCAGTCTGATCCCACACATGTAACACTAACTCTCTTCTTGATTGGCGCATGTTGCATTGCCACCGATCTGTCAGCATGAAGTGTGAATATACATGCATGCCAGAATCACCTATTTGTTCCAGAAATGTTTGTGTGTGCAGTTAAAATGGCTCAGACCGTTCCAGTAAATAACAATATTTTGCTCCAGCAGATTAAACTGTAGCAGTGAGATTAGGCTGACTCTTCAAGGCTGGCATCACACTACGTGATGATTGGTTAGAGCCTTGAATCAGTCTCATGTTAATCTTGGGTTAGGGTCAGGGTTAATTAGTGTCTTATAGTATGAAGTGTGCAGTAAGTATGTAGACAGCATCTGATAGAATATGAAATGTGTATGTATTACTAAAAGACCTGTAGTTGGCACTATACGACAAAAAAGGGGAGAAATCTTTCACCCGTTAATGTCAAAACAATTATAATCACAATAATTTTGTCGTGTGGTTTGCCTAAAGAACCTTTCCTATAGAAGCTCATCTGGTCATTAGTCATTTCCCAGAAGTTGATTTCGGGTGTGTAATCATGTCTTCTTCACCATGTCTGCATGTGTTCATTGTGGATCTTATGACCCCTCTCTTCCTGACCCTCCCTGTATCTTTCCAGTGAGGTCAATTGCAACTTTATTAACTTCCCTCCTTCTCCCCCTCTCTCAGGTGGGGATGAAACGGAGGAGGACGACAGCTGCACAGAGGACCAGTCCTCTCCCTCCCCATCGGCCACGCCTGACCAATTACAACTCACCGCTCAGGAACAAGACACAGTGGAGGAGGAGTCGGCAAACCCAGAAGCGGACCTCGGGCACGACGTTGTTGTGGGGGAGGAGCCTGCTGAGGACAGAGATGCCAGCAGCCAATCGGTGGACTCTCTAATGGCTGATTGGCAGGAGGACTTGGAGGCGTTCAAACAGATGGAGAAGGATGATCTTTGACCTCGTCTCTTGAGCCTAGACTTCAGTGGTAGATCAGCCATACAGCCATAAATAACGACTGAAGCATCAGTTCAGAGGGATTCTGACATTTTTTTACACTGGTTCTGGTTCTGGTTTTGGGATCAGAGCATGGTTACCTGTTTGTCCGTTCTCAGGTGCTTTGGTAGAGAGCATGGAGAAATGCTCACCTGGACTTAATACAACCTCTACATGACACATGCACACACAAATATTTCCCTCTCTCTCTCCCTCCCATTAACCAATCTTTAAGATGGGGTCCAAACCAGCCATTCTCTCCTCAATGTCTTCCTTCTTCCAAATCTGTGCTTATTATTAAAGACATGGGACAGAGTTCTGAACGTTGATTTTTGTAAAAGATAAGCGAATGAATTTACTTGTTCAGTTGAACTGTGATGAAAAATCCTCACTTTTACAGGTGGAAAAAGGCACTCTGCCCGAAGACGCTAACAGTGAAGGAAGGCTAATGGTGACTTTCAGCATAAGTCCTGCACTTTAATTCCACGGCCAAGTTTACAGGGTCATCGTTGAACCACAAATTCCTACGCAGAAGACTGTACGGACTTTTGAAGAATGATTCGACTGTATATAAAAGTATGTGTGTTTGTATGTCTGTCCTTTTCAGAAGTGTGAAAATCAAGCTCTTTAAATGTGTGCCTCAATGTTGCTCACTTTTGCTTCTTATTGGCTTTTAACACTCCAACACACCTGGTGACCAAGAAAATTTGGAATCTTCAAATAGCAGAATAACACGGTGGTGTGAAGTGCTGAAAAAAATCTGACCTTATATAGAGGGTTTTGAGGAGATTCGTTAAAGGACCAGGGTCTGTATGAACCGGTTAGGATATAAAACGATGATGTGATGTACTGTCCACCAGAGGGTACCATTTCTACACTGCTCCCTATAGACAGAAAAAGAAGTCCCGAAACTGGAAAATAAAATGGATTAAATGCAGTCTTTGCATTAATCAGCCTCATTCTGACTGTTTTGCTTTGAGATGAAGGTATAAAGAGCCATTATTCAAATGAGAAAACAATAGACTTTATCCAATAAATGGTAACAATTTGAATATGTTGGATGTTTTAATTTAGGTAGTGTAACACACAAATAATAGGTTCTTTGTGGTGATGCCATAAAGAAACCTTTCAGAAAAACTAAGAACCATTTTAGTGCCACAATGTCTAAAGACGCTCTTATCCCCCCAGAAGACCTTTCTCTAAAATAACAAAGGTTCTTTATGGAGCCATATATATATATAGCCATATATTCCAGTACATGAACATTAATTTTAGGAGTGTATAGTGAGTTCAGAGACAGCTAGTGTTAAACCATCTTTGGTAACCTACTTGTAGATGAGCTAAAGGTCTTCTCCAACACATCAGGATGTGTGCCAGGATTTTTCTTAGCATGACAGGTTTATTGCGTGGAGTATTGTGTTTTCATGACACTGCCCGGCTCTAGTTCCTCATGTTTAGCCATGTGACATGGAATACATCCCAAACCGTTTCTAAGAAATGATCATGACGGTCAAGTCAATACAAGCACATTATCTTTTTACCCTGCCAGAGAACTGTGGGAAATCTGGAGCAAGGGTTGCCAGATTAGGTCCACATAATTCAATAAAAACCCACCCAGTTCATAACTATTCCCAGAATATTCCCAGAGACCCATAAAAAATCTGTTACAAGAAATCTGTCTGCAATAGAACACTCATGTATGCATCATATAACCAAAACTAATCTGTATACTTTTGAACAAATCAGAAACAGTGGCTTTTGCACAGATTAATTAGTGAAGATGTATAAACTGTCCTGTGTGACGGTCTCTCTCTCTCTCACACACACACACATACGCACAAACATTGGTTATCTCAGATACAACTAACAACAGAAGCAACAGTGATGCATAAAAACACTAAATGTCAAACTTAATGGTTCTTTTACTTTTTACTGGTGTATAGAGTGACATATTTTGCTTTTGCTGTTATAATTCATATTCATATGCATATAATTCATTTATTATTCATCCAAGGCCATTTAATCTCATACTGGTAGTTACTCCTCCACAACATGGATTTTTTTTTTTGCCCAAATCAGGCATCTGCAGTCTGTTTATACTTGCTTTAGAGCAAATATTATGAGAAAAGAAGCAATCATCAGGGATACAAGTTACTTGTAACTCTATATTAAATTATTTATATACATAGCATTTTACAGCATTTGCATTTTTAGAAAACTTAATACTATTACAATATTTTGAAATGTCTGAAAACCAAAAAGATATAATATTTGGCAAAAATAAAGATTTATCATACAATATTTATCGTCTTACTCCTTCATATAACCAAAAATCCCCAAAATAATGTTTTTAAAGGTGGAATAAAAAACACTAAAAGAACATTTGTATGGAAACAAGAGCATCTGGCCACATCCAGCTGTATGATTGGCTGCCGCTCATCCAAATTCGACCATAATTATCATAAACGTCGTCGTTTCCAGTCCCATAAACTCGCCTGCTTCCCCCGACCCGCGAAGCCCCGCCCACCCCGGAATGACGCCCCGCCCACCGCGGAGACACGCCCCACCCCCGGGACGACGCTCCCCACCCTGACACGCCCGGCCCACCGGATGACGCCCGCCATTTCGGGACACATACCTGCCCCCCGGAATGACGCCTGCCCACTGCGGGAGACACGCCCCGCCACCTCGACACGCCTGCCCACCCCGACACGCCTGCCCACCCCGGGACGACGCTCGCCCCTTAAACGACGCCTGCTCACTGCGGGAGAGCCATACGCCCCGCTTCCACCCTGGACACGCCCTCAGCTCAATTCGGGACACACCCGCCTTCGGGACGACGCTCCGCCCCTCTGCTGCGTGAACGCGCCGCCAGATCGGTGAAGCGGGGCGAGAGAGCGGCTTGAGTTCGCCCGGCTCCCCGAGCTCCCGCCCGGTTACCGCCATCCTCCGCGCCCGTCGCGCCGCTTCCCGGAGACTAGCCGCTGGAACGCGTGGACCGGCCGTGATCAGTGAGTAAAGCTCCGCGTTCGTCTTCCTGCGACCGGGCGAACGGATCCGCTTCCGGCTTCGTAGCCGGTTTGGGAGTGGGGCGACGAGGTTTCCGTTGTGCCCTGTGCGCGGATGATTCGAAGCCGGACCGAACCGACCGACGTTGACGTTGTGTGTGTGTGTGTGAGTGTGTGAGTGTGTGTGAGTGTGAGTGTGAGTGTGTGAGTGTGAGTGTGTGTGTGTGTGTGTGTGTGAGTGTGTGAGTGTGTGTGAGTGTGAGTGTGAGTGTGTGAGTGTGAGTGTGTGTGTGTGTGTGTGTGTGAGTGTGTGAGTGTGTGTGAGTGTGAGTGTGAGTGTGTGAGTGTGAGTGTGTGTGTGTGTGTGTGTGTGAGTGTGTGAGTGTGTGTGAGTGTGAGTGTGAGTGTGTGAGTGTGAGTGTGTGTGTGTGTGTGTGTGTGAGTGTGTGAGTGTGTGTGAGTGTGAGTGTGAGTGTGTGAGTGTGAGTGTGTGTGTGTGTGTGTGTGTGAGTGTGTGAGTGTGTGTGAGTGTGAGTGTGTGTGTGTGTGTGTGAGTGTGAGTGTGTGTGTGTGAGTGTGAGTGTGTGTGTGAGAGAGAGAGACAGAGAGATTTAATGTATTTTACACATAGAAACACAACATTTGAGCTGCTAGAACGTCGTAGCTGGGGTGTGTGTGTGTGTGTGCGTGAGAGAGAGATTTAAGGCATTTACTACAGATCAGTAGATGTGTGTGTGCGTATTGAAAAAGGGTCTATAGAGGTGTGTGTGTCAGTAGTTTCTGTATTAATTTTATACATAAAATTAGATAATGGAAAGTTTTTTTTAAATAATTAACCTTCGCATGTTGAGATGAGATATATATATATATATACACAGTATATACACACACAGACACACAAGGGGCTTCCTATTATGATCTGTGTGAGTGTGTGAGTATACCCTACAGACGTACAATGCCCCCTCTGTCTGAGGATCGGAGCAGTTGGGTCCCGCTGTGTTGGGCCGTGTGTGTGTGTGTGAGAGAGCTCTGGCTCACCGCACCATCCAAACAGCCTGGGTGCTGATCTTTATTGCTGCCTTTATAAAGCCAGATATCTCTGTGTAAATCATGATTACACAGTTGGGATTGATCTTGTCAGATTGATCTTGTCAGATCCTCGGCCTTGCTGGGGCCCGGCTGCTGCACCGGTGCCAAACGCGAGGGCCCTTTTATCACCAAACTGCGCTGTTAATTTGTAATGCATGCAAATGAACAGAAGCTTTAGACTGCATGCGTTTGCATGATAATGGCATGCGATGCAGACTGCAGGCCGGCAAGTTTAGTCGAGTCTGAGTTGGATTTGGGGTTTTTGATGTTTATTGTAACAGACAGGCAGAGAATCATTGTCTGGTCTGCTTTTCACATGCATCATATGACCTAGCTTCGTCCCGTCCGTACGCGGTGTCTGTCCACATCCGTCTGCCTCTGCTTTCATTTATTATGTCTGTGAGAGGGGGGTGAAGAGTTGTAGGGTACTGGAGCACAATTTGCTTCTTATGTAAGCATAATACTCACACACGCACACACACACATGCATGCAGAGCGCAGAAAGCGTTATGAAGTCACCGAGACCCATCGGCTAATAATAACCGTTTTAGGCCTCCTCTGCTCCTCCACTCCTCTATTCTCTCGCTCCATTTGCAGCTTGAACTACAGAGAGAGAGAGAGGGAAAGAGAAATGTGAGATTAGCAGCGGAAGACTTACTATGCCTTGCATCTCTCTCACTCTCTCTTCTCCATTCTCTCTTCATTTTGTTGAAGCATGTGTGTGTGTGTGATTGCGTGATTTAGGAAGTGCCACCTAATTAGCTCGCGAGGTTATGATGCAGTGTCATGATGACATCATTCCGAGAGGAGGTTTCCATAGTTACAAGGGCCTTATGTGGGAGGTTTCCATGCCTGTTGTTGTTGTGGTATGGGCCGTTTTAGGACGCGTGAGTGTGTGTGAGAAAAAGAGAGTGGGAGAGACAGAGTGCGTGTGCGTGTGTGAGAAAGACAGACTGAGAATGTTTTTTTCAGTTTGCTGACTCGGGGTTAGGCGAGGTTGTCTATTCCTCACCACACACTGGAGACACAAGGGCAGTACAACCTGGTCTGTTTGACTAAATGCACCGTTAGCAAAATGCAAACGCAAGGAGCTCAGACCTCGCCTCCATCCATACCTGACTCCACCTGTACTACAGATCTTGCTGTCCCGTGACCCCAAATAAACTGCAGCTCTTGCTACAACTAGAGTTGTACAATATTGGAAAAATTAAAATTGCAGCATCCTTCTTTGAGAAATTGTTTAACCACGACTCTAATAGCTCTATTTAATATTAATTGTTTATTCTAGAATGATCAGTGTAATTTTGAAGGGAAATAAAGAAAATAAGAAAGTTGAAAACCTTTTTAAATGTGTAAACCATCCTCAAACTTTTCCAAAAAAAAATCCTTATTCTAGGACAAATTATGTTATCCATAAGGTTTCTCTTGTAGCTTAGTCATGGTGTCATCAGCAAAATAAAAAGTTGGAGCATGACGTTTGATTTAATTTGTCCTACTTGACATTTCACGTCCTGCAATGTGACTATTGCCCATGCACCCGTCGTGATGAGGATGTTGAAATGAGATATTGTGCAGAACTAGATGAATCCTTTCTGGTAAAACATGATTCACCATCTTAATCTAGATTTGATGTGACCATCTCAAACTGCCAGCATCAAACCAATCTGTCCCGCTAAACAATCCCTGTTAGAATTTAGCAAACGCTGGGTCATATTCCATATTCATATTCATATTCCGACACCTTTTCCTCATCTGTTCCGATGAGGGCTTGTGCTCAGTATATTGATAACTGTCATTCTGTCTCCTCACGGACCGTAACGGCTTTCACAGTGAAGTCTAGATATTCCCTACAAGACATTTATAACCCACCAACTCAGCAACACCTTTACTACAAATCAAGACTTCTTTGTCTCAAAATGAGTGGTGCCAAAAGACGAGAGTTTACTTTGTAATATCTTTTGGTGTGTGCTGATAGGCTTTAGTCAGTGTCCTTAAGCTTAGTTTTATGAAATGCTTCTCTGATATAGTGTGGCTTTTGCAGTTACTTAAGAAGGGAACAAAATGTTTGCTTTAGAAAAGAACTACATCCAGGTATAATTTTTACGAGATTGAGACACAATGCAGCAACACTTCTGTACACCTTTATTGCATGATCAGAATCTGCACCACACCTTCTCTTGCTTTACTTGAACTGCAGCATTCAGTAGTTGGTCTGGAGTAACAGTATCTCTTATTTAATATGTAATTACATTTGCAGAAAGGTGCATTTTGCCATGACATGACTTTTAATTGTGGCAGTTGGTAGTGTAACGGGTTAGGGAGTTACTCATGAGCAAGGTACTGTCTCCAAGCTCTGCCCCTGGGTGCTGCCCTTGTCAGCTGCCCACTGCTCCTTCACGGATGGGTCAAATGCAAAGGTCACATTTTGTTGTGGTGCACTGTGCGCTGTGCTGTGGTGTGTCCACAATGACAAATAATCACTCACCTTCACTTAATTTGAGTAATATTTTTATTTATTTATTTATAAATGCAAAGTTGAGAGACTTGTTTCTTCTCTTGTTCAACACATTTCATTGTCCACATGGTTGACCCTCAGTTAACATACATATTACAAGTAAATATGAACAGAACTGAACAGTTTTGGTGTCTCTCAGATGTAATGGTTTGGAAAGTATCTTTAGAAGAATAACTTAGAAGAAGCCCCCACTGATGTCATATTAGTGCTGGGTGGTACAGCGTATCTTCTACGACACAAATCAAATCTAACCCTTTAACGCTTGGCTGCTAGCTAATGCTGTTTTCTGCGCGTGCTGCCTTCTGCTAGAATACCTATGGACATGGCATCAATCGCTAGCAGAAAATAACATGGTAATAAAATAACAAGCTAGCATAAATTAGCGTTGTCTTAAAAAAACGGCACTGTACTGTATATGCTGCTCTGCCATATTGAGATGTGACAGAGAAATTCATTTCTGCACATGTCAAAACCCCCAAGGAATGTGGAAAAGAGGAAGCAGAGGTCACAACACAAGGTCAGATATTCATTCTGGACGCCTGGAGCAATTTTATGATAAGGATCCAAATGCTAACTTGCAGTTCCATTTCAGGAGTTCGCAGCCTTGGATTCAAAACCCTCCAGTGATGCACCAGTACACCTCAAAAAATGTAAACAATGTCAAAAGAATCAATTGCATTACTTGCGTCAAAAGTATATATATATGTACAGTATAAATATGCTTTATTTATTACACAAAGTTAAATAGGTCAAACCTTTTTAGGTTTAAGGTTGACGATTATGGCAGGAAGCTGCCATGATTAGGATTAGGATTTCGAGTTTGTGGGAAATTGATAATTGCTGTCGGCTATGATCATCAACATTTAAACAATGATGAATATAGCATGTACGAATGTTCACAAATGACCATTTTGATGTTATTCGAATTGTTTGAGTACCAGTAATTTACCTGTAAACATCGTTGAGCTGCTGAAAACCGCACTGATCACCAAGCGTTCACTTAAAAGAAGAAAAAACTCTCCAGTTGCTTGAGCCTCGACTGCATTCGCATTTTTGGCATTTCCTATTATCCAGAGCAACTGGTGACAAGGGACAGTTGGCCTGGAACAGCTTGTGGATAATGGCCTTGCTCAGCTGCACAACAGTGGCGTCAGTTGCTTTTCCTGCTTGAAATGCGAGACTCATCCAGGGTTCGTGTTTTGAGGGAAACCCCAACAATTTCAAGCGCTTAAACCATCGCACCACCTCTGCACAGCTGTAATTGGACAGACAGCAGTAATTGTGTCCTGTCTGAATGAAGCCACAGCAGTAATTGTGTCTGGGGGGAATGTGGTACTTGTTCTGGTGGATCTGCAGTGGATGTTTTTGGGACAATTCAAGGACTGTGGAGTCGAGATGAGGGATTTACGACAGGCAGTGCATCTGTAAACACACCCCTATATGAGAAGCCTGTGGTAGCGTGTGCTGTCACTTAAGGCTGGGCAATTAATCGAAAATTCATCAAAACTGACATGCCCAATCTCGAATCAATGTAATCCTGTCCGTGTTGGTTATTATGATCATTTTTAAATTCTGTTGATACTAACCTGGCGTGTGCTCATGTACCGAGGTCTGCTTGGGTTAGATAGCAGCTAGAAAGGGTCTCGCACTCCTAGAGGCAAAGTTTCAGGAACCACTTGTCTTATTGCAAATGTGGTTACGTAAGTCCTTTACCATTGGACGTGAGTTTAGTGGCTTTCCTCTCACTTAAAAGAGTGTTAATTTGGCATGTTTATGCAACAGTTATGTCTCAAGATGCTGCAATAGTAATGTGTGGAGTAATTGGAGTAACTGCAGCAACTAGAGTGACTGCAGCAGATGTGGCAGCAATAGTTATTAGTGGTGTAAATCATATATTTCATTACTGCTGACATCACAAAGTCTGCTACGATAAGATTTCATTTCGATTCAGTTCAGGAGCCAGATGTGAGTAGGACAATGTGACCTGCCTTCATATCAAATCACAAAAAGCAGCTAGATAAGAAGAGATGCATGATGATGGAATTGTTGGCTGATGCTGATATTCAGTATTTTTATGCTAACATCTGTTGGTACCGATACCCATGCCAATAAATGAGGAAGTCAGAGTCGAGCGCGAGTTGCACAAGTAAAAAAAAAGGTATTTTATTTGCCAAAGTTCCACTGCGCACTCAAGAGTTTGGCACAAAACAGTATCATAGTTCTGACATTTCTAACACAGCACCAAGTCAAGTGAGCGTGAAAGCAGGGTGGAGCGAGGGCGGAGCATTTCCAGCGTAATGCACAACATTTGAAGAAAAAGTCACTTCTTGCCCTGTGTGTGTTGTACCAAGTCAAATAGGGTGAATGTGACACTCCATGTGCACTACCTAGTGTCTAGAGAGCCATTAAGCTACAACCCTAGTTATTTCCTGAGATGCATACTACCACATAGAAAAGTATAAGAGCGCCTTATCTACCATACTACTAGAGCAGTCGTACGCGGCTCGGGACACGGCCCATGTCCGAGCTCACGTTCACTAAGTGAGGCCAACATGCAATTTAGTTAGTTAAAATTTTTTGTGTGTGCAGGCAGAGTTGAGCGCGTAACGACAAGAAATAAGTATTAATATATTTAGTATAAATAAGTATTTGACATTTTTATTCCTGAGCTTAACTAAATGAAAATCTCTTTTAACCCATAGACCTTCTGTTCAGTGTAAAGTGACAGTATGTATACTAACCCTACTTACACTAATCAGTGTTCTTGTTTTGGATCGATGGGCCTGTTGATGTATTGACGTAGACTGATGCATCATTACGCCACTAAGAGTTGCCTGTAGAGAGACTGCAATAGAAGTGTGTGGAATAATTGTAGTGACTTCAGTAGCTGTGTATAACTGAGACTGCAGTAGGTGTATCTAGAGACACTGCAAGAGTTACTGAAGTGAATGATGTTGTTGTGTCTGGAATGACAGGAAAACTTGTCCTGGAGTGAGTGCAGTAACAGAAGTTGTGAATTTAATGGCTGCTGTTGTGTCTGAAGAGGCTGGAGCGACGGGTGTAAATGACAAGTTTCATCATGAATATGATATTATATTGAACCTGTGGATAATGAGTTGATCTCTGTCTTTTGCAAAGTGAAAGTATGATTTCAGTTCGAAACAATTCAGGAGCCAGTGATCAATATAAGTTTATATCACATGTTGATTTAACATAATCACCTTCAATCGTATCGAATCACAAAAAGCAGTTACGTTTTTTTTCCTGAGCTACGGCCCACAGCAGCCTGTGTTATCACTCTTAGTAAAAGTTGTGATGAAACTGGCAGACGACTCTGCCTTTGATTGACAAGGCACAAAATGTACGAGGTTCGATTGATGGGTCAGTTTGTAGCATAACAGTTATGAAGTTGGTCCCATGTTAGGATGGTCACCGGTTCAAGTCCCCGACAGGTAAAGGACCCACTGAAGTACTCACAAGCAGGGCACCGTCCCCAAGCAGGGTTAGGGTTAGTGTGTGTGTTTGTGTGTGTGTATGTATGTGTGTGTGTGTGTGTTTGTGTGTGTGTATGTATGTGTGTGTGTGTTTGTGTGTTTGTGTGTGTGTGTGTATATGTGTGTGTGTGTTTGTGTGTTTGTGTGTGTGTGTGTGTGTATGTGTGTGTGTGTGTGTGTTTGTTGCTCCTGGGTGAAGTCATGCTGAAGGTGTGCACGAATGTGACTAAAATACAAAAGCAGCTGTTGTTCTGATACTGGGCATCAGTTTGATGTCTTGATGCAGATGTGGCAGTGTTCCTGACCCTCTTCTCTCAGATGCACGACTTCTGTCCTGACGTTTTTAAACTAATTTTATAGCAAAAGCACAAAACACATCAGAGTCATGTCATGGGCTTTAGTTATGAATATAAATATTAATGTTACGAAATGCTTTTCTCAAATAGTGCTGCTCTTACAGTTGCTTAGGACAGGATTGTTCTTAATGTTTGCTTTAGAGTGGAACTAAGTCCAGTTATAGTGATGCAGCTGACACAGTGTGTGCACCAACACTCCAGTACAAATCCATCTCCTGATGAATGAAGTTTGGCCTCACACTTCATCAGTGACATTATAAAAAGCACCATTTTTGTCAGAAATCTACATGTTCCATAATTAGGTGCCAAACAAGTTAGCAAGGCTTCCTCTGAGATCAGGCTTCTCACAGATTCGGCATTAAAAGCGTATTAGTGAGGGACCACAAGTCTGTGTGTGTGTGCGCGTGTGTGTGTTTGTGTACAGGAAACTAGAGACCAATTATCCAGCCTCGGACATTCAATTAAATTAGAAGTGGTGCAGAATGGATGGGGTTTTAATTGGAAATGAGTATTTATAGTCAGAACTGGCTCGGTGCTTGTCAGCTGTGAGGATGGATTTTTGAACATAAGCTGAACTGTTGTGTGTATGGTGTAAGATATGACGTGATCATCTCCTTTATTGTCCGATATTTGTGTGGATTTAGGGTTAACCTTGACCCTAACCCTAAGCAGTTTTGTATGTGAAGACGGACCCTAAAAAGGAGAAACGGTCTTTATTAAAAAGTTTATTTGAGAAATAAACTTCTCCTTGCTGGAGGTAGGACTCAAACTCCTTGGTCCAGAGACAAGTGTCCTAACCCTAGACCACCATCAGCCACAGTGTAGGTGATGAATCAGTGCAGGTACCTCACCTAGATAGAACATGTGTATTTCTGTTTTGGGGGTAGAAGTTGTGACGTGATGACAGCAAAACATCTTTAAAGCCCAGGGTTAGGTCTAGGGTTACTGTGATGAACTAGTTAATACCCCATACATTTTGTAGCACAAGAGGAGTGTGTATTGAAGTCATTAGCAGTAATAACACTCAAGATAAAGGTGTTGTTTAGGGATTGACTCACAGCCTGTTGTTCCTCTCACCTAATCTCTGCAGTTCATTCTCTCATAAACAGACCTTCTGAATTGTGACTTCCTGTCGTATGAAATTGCTGATCTGATTAGATGTCTCACACAGACACACACACACACACACACAGAGGGGAAAAAAAGAAGGAGAAAGAAGGTGGGGACAGACGGGGAGGGCTGTAGCACAAACAACATGAGTCAGTTACTCTGTTGCTGCCTGAGGTCAGAACACACACACACACACACACACACACACACACACACACACACACACAAAGCGTGGTGTTCTATCAAACTCAAACAAAAAGACTCACACACAGCTAAGCCCTGCCCTTTCTTCTGTATATGTACACACAGTCCAAGTTAGACAAGAGATTAGAAATGACACAATACCACTTGTCCGATATAATATCTATATTGTATATTTGCATATCTGTCGATACAATACAAATCCAATAGTCTTTTTTAAACAGAAAATAATGCTTTAATAAATGTCTGAATACATGACTGAGATGATTCTGTTCTGCTTAAGGACTTAAATCCTGTTTTCCTACTTCAACAATGTAATAATTACACAGCCATATGTATATGCTAAATGATTTATTATTAAAATAACATCTCAAACATGACTCCTTTAAACACAGTTGTGTCATTTAGTGACGCTCCCTAATCCTGCGGCGCTAAAAGCATCAGGAACACAGAGATTGTGAGTGAGAGCTGGTGTTGTTAAGGAAATTAAACAGTATAATGGTGTGATGTGCTTTTGGGCTTGTAGTGTGTTGTGTTGCTTGTTCTGCTCATTGTCATATCAATATGTAGGAATCAGTGTCAATGTTGAACAATAAACCAGCTTTACTGCAGTCACACTTACGATCATGAATTGACCATGTGCACGTTAACAGATCGGCTACATAGATCGGCCCAATGCCACTGATACTCGATGCAGCCGTTTGAGTCGTTATCGGACCGATGTCCCATCCCCGTATCAGATCAGTGCCGTCTCTACTTGAGATGCACATACACACAATCACTTCCTCTCTGAACTGATCTCATAACTTTTTGATGGTCATTGATGGATGAATGTATGGTCTCATGGAGGTGTGTGTGTGTGTGTGTGTGTGTCCCATGATCCAGTTTATAATTCTGTTCTATTGCATTCCACAGTTTTCTGCTACATTTAGCAAGAAAAACATCAGCACTAGAGTATTCAAGCTCTTGAAAGAGACTTACTGACCATTAAGGAAAACAAATATCCCTTTAATGTTCGATAACTTTGAAAAGCAGACATCGAAGGGATCAGCAAAACGCCCCACAAGTTGAGCCAAGAATGTGAGAGTTTTGAAATCCAATTTCAGAACACATCTTCCTGCATGTTAAGTCTTACTTCTGCAGAAGTGACCAGTAACTCCACTGAGGTTGCGTGTTTGTAAGCGTGTGTGAAACTGCCCTCTCTTCTCATACAGCGACTTCCTCTACTTCAGAGAAGAGCCGCTCTTTCCTCATCTTCAAGTCCAGCTGCCCAAACCACTTCAGCCTACACAGCGCGAGAAACGAGAGAGAGAGAGACTGCAGCACAGAAAACAATAAGAGCCAGTGAGAGATTTTGATTGTGCGTTGTGTTCATATCTCTGAGTGCTCCCTTATGTAAGACTCTGTGTGTGTGTGTGTTGGCAAAGCACAGAGGATTGTCAGACTGATAGTGTTTAGAGTAGGATGGGGGAATGGAGGATTTGCTTCAGCCACTGCTTTCTAGAGTAAATGTTATGATGGTGTGGAGTGCGTGCTGCCTCTCTCTCTCTCTCTCTCTCTCTCTCTCACACACACACACAGAGCGATCATGGGGTCTGGATCGGGGCCTGGCTGGATGCTGGACGTGGAGAAGGGGGGGTTGCTTGCTGTTTGCTCAGCCCGACCCCAGGGCACTTTCTCTGGGCTGAGGAGCGTTGAAGTGCTGCTGCCTGGGCTCTGTTCAGACACATCCAAGCCCTGCAGCCTGCTCTCATTCTCGTGTGTGTGCGTGTGTGTCTTTTAGGGGTGGGGTGGTGTGTTCTACCTGAATGCCGTTACTAGATAAACCCAAACAAGGTCTGATCCTGAATGACTGACTGACTTGCATGTATTAAGCTTGGTTTTCCCTTAGACCCCCGAAAGTGCTTCTCCAGAGTCTCCACTTCTACCAGCACCAACGTGCAGCTCCACCTGGACGATGCTTCAGTGGCTGTTCCGCACCATGACACTCCCCACTCGTTAGCTAAGTGCTGAAGGGGCAGGAGAGAATTTAGCAGTTAGGGTTAGGGGATGATTAGGAAGAGTGTAATGACATGTCGATCTGCATTTATATATCGATTCAGCGATCGACAAACCCATAGCATTGGAGACTGATCCGGGATCGCTCTGATAACGACTAACAGCTGCATCGGGCACGGGTGGCATTGGGCTGATCTCTGGAGCCGATCTGTAAATTGTAGGTTTTTGTATGTTTACATATGTGCACATTAGTTTTACATGGGAAGTGTGACTGTGGTAAAGCTGGTTTATTGTTCAACGTTCACACTAATTCCTACATATTGATATGACAATGAGCAGAACAAGCAACACAACACACTACAAGCCCAAAAGCACATCACACCATTATACTGTTTAATTTCCTTAACAACACCAGCTCTCACTCACAACCTCTGTGTTCCTGATGCTTTTAGCGCCGCAGGATTAGGGAGCGTCACTAAATGACACAACTGTGTTTAAAGGAGTCATGTTTGAGATGTTATTTTAATTATAAATCATTTAGCATATACATATGGCTGTGTAATTATTACATTGTTGAAGTAGGAAAACAGGATTTAAGTTGAGTATTTACTTCAGCAGAACGGAATCATCTTTGTTGTGTATTCAGACATTTTTAAAGCATTATTTTCTGTTTTAAAAGGACTGTATAGGATTTGTGTTGTATCAGCAGATATGCAAATGTACAATATCGGTATCAGTATTGAACATAGAACAGCATGTCTACATAACATTGATCTGAAATGAAAACAACCGTCAGATTTCATATATATTGTTACATCAGGAGGTCTATTTTTATTGAAAGAGAAGGTTATTTTTCATTTAAATGTGAAATATTAAGTTCATATATAAAACTATCAAATGATATTTGAGTTTGTGATTTAATATGAATGGAAATGAGTGTCTTACATCAGCATGTGATACTGTCTCAATGATTGCTGGCTCCTGAATTGAATCAAAGTGAAATTTGGTAATGATATGATGTGGTGCTGTGATGACACTGTTGATGTGTAACTAATGATTAGGGTTAGATGAGGGTCAGATTTAAGAGGGCGTCTTCTTGTTTTTTCTTAGAAGGTTTAAGGGTATTAGTAGCATGTAGACCGGGGCAGTTTGATCCTGATGGTCCTTCTGTATGTGGACATAATGACTCTGTGTGTGTGTGTGTGTGTGTGTCTTGCCCATCTGTTTAGGCTGCGCCCCCATTGACACACTTGTACATCTGTTTGCACACGACAGTCCTGCGTCAGTCACATGACTTCTGTATTAAACACTCTGCACAGTACAAGTGGTCTCTCACACACACAGGTTACAAACGTCAGCTGCCAGCTGCGTAAGTGAGAAGCCTTGCAGACGTCCGAGAGCTCAATGTTTATACTCTGACTTCAAGACCATGAACAGATACTCTGTGTGTGTGTGTGTGTGTGTGTGTGGACGGACGGACGGACACGTCCCATTCTCTAAAGCTCAGTGATGTCACAGACCCAGGAGTCTGACACGACCCACGCTTCTCTTATCATCATGTCACATGTAACAAGGGCAGAACAGTCTGCTGCTTCTCCTTCTACTGCCCGGCACATTTAACAGCCCCACTGGAAGATTCTCCTGCCCACTGCCCCACTGAACACTGCTGTGCTGCTGGAAGATTCTCCTGCCCACTGTTCTGCTGGAAATTATGTAGTGGTGTAAAGATATGTAGATCTATGTCGATACATCGATTCAGTGATAAAGGAGCCATAACATCAATCCAAAATGAAAACCTTGATCAGACATCACACATATGTGACCCTCCACGGCAAAACCAGTCGCTTGTCGCAAATTTTCAAAATTTGAGTTACTCAATTTCAGCATTGAGTTATTATGTTTCCATGAAAGGGCATAAATCAAGCTTCAAAACGATACCTATATGGAATGAATGGGACGACATATGACTGAGATATCAACATTCAAAGGAGTCGGGTTTCTCCTGTCACGCCAAGTGAGAAACGGAGAAATCTGCCTTTGAAGTTGACTATCGCCGTAGCACTCACAGACGCTTGGTGCGGTCGCGGCTACGTTTGCATTTACGCTAGCCTACGCTGCATTCACAGCCACACGGATAGCCTACCTGCGTTAGGTTAACTGAACTCGGGAGACGAAAATGGATTCCGGAGAAATATCTTCACGCTGGTCAACCAGTGGATTTAGCGTAAATATTGGAGTAGAGCGGTCAAAACAGAAACTTTTAACATTCTGCTGGAATTGAATTCCTCACCTCAAGAAAGTCACGTTTTTAGGATGGAAAGGGTAAGTTTTTCAGCCAAATTCATTCACAACAGTACAGTATAGACCTTCCACTGTTTCAAAACACTAAAAACAAAAAATCCACAATTTTACCCCACGCAATGTTAACGGTCGCTTTTCTCTGAAACCTCCGTTGCGACAAGCCACTGGTTTTGCCGTGGAGGGTCACGTATAATAATCCCATTTTGTACTCAACAGATCTGTTTTTATTAAGAGAGTATTGCCTTTAGTTCATTCTAAATGGAGGGCAGCACGGTGGTGCAGTGGTTAGCGCTGCTGCCTCACAGTGAGAAGGTCCTGGGTTCGAGCCCCGGGTCAGCGGCAGGGTCTTTGTGTGGAGTCTGCATGCTCTCCCTGTGTGGGTTTCCTCCGGGTGCTCCAGTTTCCTCCCACAGTCCAAAAGCATGCACTGTAGCTTAATTAGCGAATCTAAATAGGATCTGAAATTTCACTGTGTTGTCAGTTTCCTTGTAAGAACATTCTGTTGTCCTAACGGAACATTTTACTGTCCATGCGATTAATCAATGACTCAAAATAGACACATAAACACTCATTTTTGCCTGTTACTGTCACATCTAGTGATAGACACTGCAAAATAACTTTCCGTTTATTTTTACCACCTTTGTTTTGCCCCTTGTTTTTCCTCATGAGTACCTCAGCAGTACCTTGACCGCTCCAGGACTCGGTGCGACGACCTTTTGATCACGAGGGGCCAACTCCCTAACCATTACGCTAGGGATGCACCGAAAGACCTTCAAACACGACTGAAACAAGGTGTTGTGATCAATCCAAGATCAAATCCAAGGCTTTTAATTATGTGTGGACACTCTCAGCGCACCTCTGCCTTTACGTGATTTATGTCGATGGATTTCTGTCCATTAGCCTCTGGCTGTGGTGGAACTCACTGTCTACGAAGTTGACTTGACGTTAATGCACTTTGTGTTTTATGAGAGAAGATATTTAATTTTACAATATTTCAGCAGTCAGGTTTAGGCCTGTAGTCTACTCAGGAGTGGGGTGAAGTGAAAAGTTTATTTTTATTTGATATTGTGTATTGTTGGAATATCAGTGCTAAAGAAATGTGACCCGATCTGCCGTAATGAGTTGGCGTTCTATTTATTTAGATACGGGCCGATTATGTTGAAAAACATCAGAAAAATATCGATTTTTCTTGTTTGGTCTTATATGAAAGAAAAGGTCTCCAAAATTAATCTGGTCTCCAAAAAAGAAAAATCGATATTTTTGTGATGTTTTTCAACATAATCGGCCCGTATCTAAATAAATAGAACGCCGACTTCCGACTCATTACGGCAGATCGGGTCACAAATATTTTCATAGTTTTATAATTGATTTATTCTTTCAAGCTTGAATATTAATTCATGCAATTGCTGTGCCTTGACTCCAGTGCAGTAAGTACACACGGTCCCCCCCATAACAACAATGGTACAAAAAATTAGCATAATAATTTCTTTAGATTTTCTTTCAGTTTTCTGCCAAAAAATCCATTTTGTTGCATCTCTACATTACGCTGCTGTCCCTGTGTCATCCTGTCCCCATTACCTCAATGAATTGGCCCAGTGCAACCCTCTTTTACCCGTTACCACACCAGGACGTTCTGCTGCCTCAACGGGAGCCTTACTTCCCCAGTAAAACCTTCTTCTGCCCCAGCTGAACGCCACGCCGTCCCGGTGGAACCTCCCACTAACTCTCCCGGGTACTGCGCCAGCTGTGGGAGCTGGGTGTTGAGTTACCCCTGGCACAGCTAAAGTTACTGCTGCTACGGGCACAAATGTGCCAACCTTTTCTCTTTTTTGTTGTGGTTGTTCTTTTGCCTTAGGGGTCCGGTTGCACCCTCCCACGCCGTGGGCTTAATTTAATAAGATCCTTCATGTGGAAAAGAGCTGCAATGAACGAGTGTGCGTTTGTGTGTGCGTTTTTGTGTGCGTTTGTGTGTGTCTTGTGCGTTTACCTTCTCCTGACCTCAGCGGACACCTTCGCCATCGTTAATATGGCTTTTGCTGACTCTGAGGCGAGAGAATGAGCTACTACTGCAGCCTTGAGAGATAAATGGTGTTTACCTACGAAAGAGCGGTGAGGGAGGATTTAGACGAACACACACACACACACACACAAGCAGGCACACCTGGGGCTTTGTCTCATTCTTTGTGCTGTTAGGGGTCACGTTGTGGTGGTAAAGCCTGACCTTGCTGCAGCTTCAAACGGAGAGAGACGGGTGGGGGAGGAGATAAATCAGAGGAGAGCTGCAAGTCACATCGCCTGCCGTGTTTGTGTTTAGAGAACATCTAGGACAAACCAACCTCCATTTTTAGGCCGTTGGACGAGGATTCGAAGTCTGCCGATATCACAAAGTCTCGCTACAATACGATTTCAATGTGATTCCGTTCAGGAGCCAGCGATCGAGATGCGACATCATATGCTGATTTCACCAAATCACTTCCATTCATATCAAACCACGAAAAGCAAATCATGAGCTCAACCAGGCATTTAAATGAAAAACAATCTTCACTCTTAATAAAAAACAGGCCTCTTATTCAGTATACAGTGATATGACGATATGTTTTGTTGCCTGATTGATGCTGTGGGCTTGTTGATCATTGAATGTATGTACTGGTGCAGATCGATGTATCGTTACAACCTTATTAACTAGCAGAAATGAGCCTCAGCATCATCGCGGTTTATATGTTTTGTTGATTTCTTCTAAATACATGCAGCATTGAACCACACTAGATAAGCTGTTGCCTCAGCACTGTCTTCTCTCTCTGTGTCTTTATCTCTTTCACTTCATTTTGGTTTCTCTCTGCCTCAGTGTTGACTCAGTTTATGTGTGCATTACTGGATGCCATCGTTTGAAACTCACATTCACCCAGTAAATACAGACTGTTTTGATCAGGTTGTGTCAAGCTAAAAAACTACGAGCCGACCTCACACTTTCCATGTGCTGCTTTTCAGGTTATTTCGGCTATTTACGCTTAACCACAGGCATGAACCTCAAGCCTGGCACAAACACTTAACACAACTGGAAGGTGTCAGCGGCGAGACGGGCGGTTTTTCGTGCTTTCAACCTTTGTGAAACTCTCACCTGCAAGATGGAATTGTGGGATTGTGGCATGAGCGATGTTGCTTTAGTTTTGTTCTGAACCAGTTCACCTTAGAGGACCTCTTCCAGCTTTATTTTTGGTGAATAAATACATTATGTGCTGCCCAAAGGTACTGTTCATGGTTTCTCCTGAACGAAACGTTCCTGCTTTTCGAAGTGACACTGTCGGGAGATGTTTGAATTGTTTCGATTTGTATATGTAAAGTTTTTCTTCAAACGTATTTTCAAACGTTGGAACATTGGAAATATTTCAGTCTAATCAGCAGCACTGAGGCAAAATGTAATGTGTTAAAAACTGTTAATTGACTGCTCATTTCTTCAGTAAAACAAATCTGCCAAAACTGGTGGAATGAACATAATGGAGCAGAAGAAGAACAAAGCGAGAATGACGGGCAATTTTCTCTTTTCAGAAAGTAAATGCTAAGTCGAATAAGCCTTTTGTGGCGGCAAGCGTTGTCCAGCGATACAAAAAAACATTTTAAATAGCATGAATAAATGTATTAACTAGTCAGGCTGGAGCTGAGTGATATAAATATAATCACAAAATATTCATCTAGTTTAATTTTAACCATCACCAATATGACGTAATTACAAGCTGCGCTGTGCCGCTTGCTCTCGACTCGCTGCTTCATTTAATGTCCCGCCCACAACACTCTCTGATTGGCTACATGTCACAGCAGATCTAGGTTAAGGTGGCGAGCAGCCGAGCAGCATTGCTTTCTTCACCGCAACTTGCTGCTGCTTCATTTGGATTATTAAAATGTTTCAAATGTAAGTATTACAGTTTTATAATGTTACCAAAATGTTTATTTAATTTTTACAAACTGTACAGTATTTGTATAACTGTACAGTATTACTATTGCTACAACATTGCCATAACATCTGCACAATTTTTGCACTGCCTCTACTATTTGCACAACCGTTAAACATGTATGTATCACTGGTCACTTTTTAACTAACTATATCTGCACAAATTATTGAAAGGTATTGCACAGAATGGTTCTCCAAATGCTGCTATAATATCTGTACAAACTTAAATTTCAGTCAGACTTTTTAAGAACACACTTCTATTAATAGACTGGATAACGAATTCTTTCATATTGAAAACTGTCAGTCAATTTCCACTTCTAGCTTAAAATGTATATTTTGTGTCCTATTTATTTATATATTGTTTATTCCATGTGCCCTATCTGTTCTTTGTTCTCTATTTCTTGTTGCACTGTGTAAACTGGAGCCACGTCTTCTCGTCTCTCTGTATATCTGTACAATATATAGAAGAGATGACAATAAAGTTTACTTTGACTTTGACTAATATTATTTAAAGTTTAATTAAAGTAATGTAATAGGTTTGAGTGTTTATAAGCAATGAAGTTATTCAAATAAAGTTTTGTATTGGTGTTTTCTCTAAAGTGGTTGATTATTTGTCATTGTGAACACACCACAGCACAGCACTCAGTGCACCACAACCAACGTGAGCTCTACATTTGACCCACCCGTGAAGGAGCAGTGGGCAGCTAACAAGGACGGTGCCCAGGGAGCAATGCTCGGGAACGGCACAGTGCTCATGAGTTCCTCAGTGGAACCTTTACTGGTCCTTGAATTCCAACTGTCGACCTTTTCGATCACGGGGCGAACACCCTAATCGTTACACCACCAACTGCCCCAAGCACTACCATCGGATCCAAATATCGGTTATCTATCATTAACTAGCAATAATCGCTATCAGTATCGGCCCTGAAAAAACAATATCAGTCGACCTCTATTACATACATTTTTAACCGTAAATAAACGTGAGTTTTCTCGGTGTGGGGGTCAGGACAGGCTGTGTGGCGGTCAGGCGGAGGAGAGAGTGTGTGTGTTTGGCCCGAGGAGCTTGTGGAGAGTGTGTGTGTGTGTGTGTGTGGCGGTGTTTAGACTGGTTGGTGGTGTGTTTGTGGGCTGGGGGGAGAGTTCAGCAGCGTAGGTGTGATGTGTCCTCGGTGTGACCCGCTGCAGCCCTGACGCTCCACTCGTCTCGAGGAGTGATGGAGGAGTGAAACCTTCATTATCTCTTTTTTATTAACTTCTGTGTCTCCGTCTCCCACTTCTACACCTCTCCATCCTGCCATCCTCCTCTCTGTGTCTGTATATACCTATCTACTGTATTCCTCACTCGTTCTCTCATTCCTTTTTCCCATTTTGATCTGTTTCTCTAATTCAACATATTTCTCGCTCTTCTGTCTCCGTGTGATTCTCTCTCTCTCTCTCTTTGTATTTCTGCAAACCTATTTCCCTTTTTTACTTTCTTTAACTGGTCTAACTCACTGATGTTTCGATAAATGTCTCTCTCTCCTGTTCAGTCTTATTTTCCTCTGTTCTTCTCTCCTGTCTCTGTTTCTGTCTGAATATCTCTCTATTTTTACTCTGTTTCCTATCACTCTTTTTCTTCATTCCTTTTTCTGATCTCAGTTTCACACTATATATACACACCT
The DNA here is from genome assembly GCA_032718565.1 of Distichodus sexfasciatus. Taxonomy (NCBI): domain Eukaryota; kingdom Metazoa; phylum Chordata; class Actinopteri; order Characiformes; family Distichodontidae; genus Distichodus; species Distichodus sexfasciatus. Next base: position 50,050 of record JAVGVS010000505.1, on the reverse strand, counting down.
TTCTTTCTTTCTTTCTTGTCTTTTTTTTGTCTTGTCTTTCTTGTACGTTT
>JAVGVS010000505.1:0-42500 GCA_032718565.1 Distichodus sexfasciatus | reverse complement strand
GGGTCCTGAACTCTCACAGACTCTAGGTTGCAGGCGAACTTCGTCACGGCGGAGCGAGAGAAAATCAGTAACATATACCTGCTATTATTGTTTTCAGTCACAGGAAAAGATGTGTATTACGTAACAGCCTCACAGCCTCCCTTTTCAGGCGCGTTAAAAGCATACAAGAAGATGATACAAGTTCCCTAAGGTCATTACTACCATAGCAACAGTGATGTCGTCAGTGTAATGTCCATTCCTGCTAGTACGTCTTGCCAATGGAAATTTGAGATGCACTGAAAGCATTCTACAAAATTAATCAGCAAACATTAAGACAAACAACCTCTTCAGAGACAATCAGCAGTGACTGGGTATTTTTGGTTCAGCATTGTGATTATGATTTATCATTTTAGGCTGATTTATGGTTTTTAAGTTTGTTAATTTGTCCCTACTCAATCACGCAAGACTTCTAGGACTGGTTTCTCGCTCATGGATTAAGCCTAGTCTTGGACTAAGTTGTAGTACCAATGGAGTTGTACCATTTAAACTCAGACTTAGTCTAGGACTAGGTGTAATCCTGGGAAATTGGCCCATAGAGTACTGTGCAAAAGTCTTGAGCCACCCCTTGTGTCTTTATATATTGCTAGGAATATGAGACAGTTAGTACAATGATTTATTGCAACAGGTGCACACATACAAGAAAATAATATTCCTTAAGTCTACATGAAAAAACAAGAAATTCTGATGCATTGAAAGCAAAATATGAAGGAAATCAGGGATGGCTCCGGACTTTTACTGTACGTCTAAAAACTACATTTACGTACTCCATACATCTAATGTCACTTTTTATATTTAATGTCTCTGCTATGCTGCCGTCATTTTCCACATTGGGCTGGACGGTCTGGGTAACAATCCCTGTACACATATCCAATCCACAGACAGCAGTGTCTTATTTAGGAATGTAAACCTGGAAATTCCACAGTAATTCTTCTGCGTCATTTTCTATTTTCTCCAGCTCTATAACCAGATATATGATTATCATTTATTTTAGCTTTGGAAACATATTGTTGGAGAATGTGTTTCTATTAAAATAGTGACTGGAAAATGTGCGTGTGTGTCTCCTATAAAAGCATGATGAACACCTTTCCAAAGGTGTCTTAAGCCTCCGCAATATAAAACACTGCCAGTTTAACAAAATAAAAAATATATATTTTCACGTCATCAGGCTGCATCCTGAATTGTATTCGTTTCCTTAATATTGGCTGTTGAGTTTTTTAGTTTGACCTGAATCATTTAGTGGTTTGAAAAATAGCTTTACTGTCAGAGCAATGGAAATTTAGATGTGTGGAAAAATGTGTGTGTGTGAGAGAGAGAGAGAGAGTGGAAAGGTTGAACTATTAGTCATAGGTTCATCTGTTTTGCTAATGTTTGGTCACTACAGCGCTGACAATAACACCACTTTTCACCTGCTTGTCAGCAGCACGACTGCAGAAAGTGAGATTTAGACGCTTGACTGCACTCAAAATGCTTCTGCATGTTTGAAGTCTAAGCTCAGGCTCGACTGGGAGTCCTCAGGCTGGACGAAACCTGTCAAGAGTGTTATTAAATCATCCTCTGGTTTGCACTTGTCCTTTCTTCCTGTGCCACGGCAAAAGTCCCTGCTACCTTCATACGAGAGAGAGGAACACTTCTTTTGCATGACTTGCGTCTCGCCTCTCTTCTATATACCGCATTTGGAAACCATCTTAAACATTGTGTTCTTTTACATCTGTTCCCCCCAAAAAACAGCCCTGAAATTTTACTTTAAATGTTTCCACTAGTGCCGTCTGCAGCACATTAAAAACCATAATTGCATCTAAGATGTTGCATATAATTATAGATCAGACTTCCTCCACTGAGAATTTTCTCAAGCTGAGACAGATATGTGGCAGACACGTCATCAGCATCAACGCCCCATTAACAACTTCCACTATCACAAGAAAACAAGACATTAAGTGAGGCTTAATAAACATGAAAGTGATTACACTTGTTCCGAATAAAACATTCCTCACTTGGATCACAGATGTGTTGAGTTTATTGCTGCCTTTACAGACATTTGATTTGCAATGATAAATTGTTTGGCTGATTTTTCGGGCTGATATGAGCCCATTGTAGACAAGTCTATTTCCAGTGTTGGGAGGGTTACTCTTAAAATGTATTCCACTACAGATTACAGAGTACATGCCCCAAAATGTAGTTTGTAACGTATTACGTTAAGTTACTCAGTGTGAGCACCGTATTCTGAATACTTTGGATTACTTAATATGTTGTCACGCTTTTTACAACTACATGAATGTAGCAATCACATCCTGCACATTCTTCTTTGTTTTTCTGAACCAATTGGCTGTTAAAGCCTGAATAGACAATATATTTACTCTAAAGGAGCAAACAGGAAATTTACGAGTAAGAAATGCACTGCTGCCCGGGCACTGCTGGCTCTGTTGTGCTGGCTCCGGGTCCATTGTGTAACTGACCACCAACATTAACAGGACGCTTACATTAGAGCCTCTTAATGCGTGTTTGTTTGGGTGACAGGTGTCGTGCCGAAATCGGGACCCCTGCCACGAGAAGCACCCCCGACGCGGGCGCGCGCATTTGATGACTTCCGCCTTTATACGAACTACTGTCCATAAACATTAACGTTCAATTCGTTCCTACACTCTGTTAACGCCAATGAGATGAGGGCAAAATTACTCATATTGTTAAAAATAAAAAACCTTACACAAACTTGTAAACAATAACGTTTGTATTGTTGATGCAAAGTCCTAATTGCACATAAGGTTTTGCATGTTTTGATTCTTTGATTGTGTGATATAATCATATTTTTGTAGAATCAATATCGGCCTTAAAAAGTCTACATCGTTACACAGGCTTCTGATTTGCCTTGACAGTGCCGTCACACTTCACCATTGTAGAGGAAGCGAGGGGGAGCGGGAGAAAAAGAGCTCAGCCACTTAGGTCACAGAATGTAATGGGGTGAACAGGAGTCTGTTGTGTTGCTGTGTTAAGGAGCTGATTCAGGAGCTGCTGCAGCAACACTAATGCTAGTGGAGCCTAGTGGAGACTGATCCGAGTGTGAAAATAGCAGCTTCTGTTTCCTCCTCTTCATAATGAGTAAGAGAAAGCCGTGAGCATTAGTCGATTCCCTCCTGTGTCTCTCCAAAAATAAAACCACTTTGGACAAACAGAAGCTGCAGGGGCGTGAGAAACATGGCGTATCAAGAGCACTGAGAATCTCTCTCTCTCTCTTTCCCTCTGTCTGTCTTCAGATATGACTTAAGAAAGTAACAAAGCTCAACTGTCCTTTTTTAGTAATATCATTATGGTCATCGTCTAGTGTGTGTGTGGGTGTGTGTATGTGAGAACATGTTGAGGCCGGGAATTCTGTACTAGCATGTTTACATTCCTCAGGCATTGACAGACTGTCACTGTGGCTCCTACACTTTTCGTTCCCCTTTTTCCTCATCCCCCCATCACTGGAGTTTTACGAAGAGGCCTGGCTTCTGTAATCCAACATAACCCTGACCCAAGCCCTCATCCCGGCCACTGACAGGAGAGAGAGATGGACGAAGATAGAGAGATGCCAGAAGAGACGGTCCCTAACCCTAATTTCTCAGCATGAGAGGCTGCGAGTACCGTGTGTGTGTGTGTGTGTGTTTGTGGGTGGGGATGTGTATGTCGTACCAAGATTGGGTTTCTGCGTAAGTGCTTGCAAGCTCAGACACATTGCTGAGCCCACATACCATGCACACACTTATACACACACTCACACACACATCTGTCTGTTTCTTTGTGAGCTATCTCTGTAACCAAAAGCAACCCTGAAGTGCTCACAAATGCCTAAAAATCAGCCTACACACACTAGGGGTGCGCGATCCAGAAAATCTCACTGTTCAATTTGATTTCGATTCTTGGGCTCACGGTTTGATTCAGAATCAATTCACGATTCAAAGCGATTCACAACTCAATACAGATGAATTTGTCAAAAAACAAATAAAAGTTATTTTAGGGGACAGAAAGGTCCCCACAACACATAAAAACATGGTACACACATGTGCACACACACACACACACACACACACACACACAGGTTCTAATCTGCAAAGGCTCTGATGGGGCAAACTCCAGCACTTTTTATCTGATAACCTATGGGGTGGTGTCTGCTGTGTGTGTGTGTGTGTACATACTGCATGTCATTAACAGATGTATGTGTGTGTGTGTGTGTGTGTTTTACTGCTGTTTGATTGTTTCTCTCCCAGCTGCTAAAAACACCCCCAGCAGTATTTCTATTGCTTTATTGGCCAAGTACATTATTTAAAAGCAATTCATCATATACTGATAAAAGCAGGCCATTTCACTGATGACGTTCTTTCTCCATATCACTCTCTCTCTCTGTCTCTCTCCTTCTCTCTCTCTCTAGATGAATACAGGATGAAGGGAGTAGAGGAGGTGAAGTATATGCGTGGCGAGGAGGACAGGGTGAACACACGCAACCAGGAGAACCTGGTAAACACACACACACACACAGATGATGGACGTGTACAATAGGTCACTGTGAAAATGTCCATCAGCGTGAGCTGTGCGCACAAAAATCCATACAGACCCTTAGGAGAACGAATGCCAGGCTTGGTGCGTTACTTCCACCCAGACAAAGGAGTGTGTGTGCTTGTGTGTGTGAGAGGGGGTGGGTGGAGAGGTGAGTGGGTGTGTGTCAGGTTTAGACCCTGTGCTGACATGTTTGGAATGTGAGAGTAAAGGTTGGGTCTGCGTTGGTCTGAATCAAGAGTCGTGTGTCTGTGTGATATTTTTAGCTCTTTCTAGCTTAATTCTTGACATTTTTCAGCTTCAACACCAATCATAGACTTGTGCAAATCAAACAAGCAAAACGAACACAAACACTTTGTGTTGTTCTATAGCCCAGGTAGATGTGCCTGGCCTAGGCAGGACCACAACTAGGATGTGTGTGTGTGTGTGTGTGTGTGTGGCATTCAGTCTTGCATCTGTTTGGATTTGTTTCAGGAGAAAAGTTCGACCCAACATAAGACGGCACTGCACAAGGAGGCACCTGGAACGAGCAACAGGGCCAAGTGAGTGTGTGTGTTTGTGTGTGGATAAAAGATTGTTGGAAAAGTAATATTCCTGTAAATTATAGTTCGACTCGTGCTGATGAAAGAGTGATGGAAAAGAAATATCCTTATGAACCATGGTTTTACTAGAGCTCATACGTGCTACACACTAGGGTTTCTGAGTGTGTGTGTGAGAGAGAGATTCAAGAAGATTCTTTATTTGTCATATACATAGTTCTGACAAGTACAACATGTGAAATGATAAATTTTAATGGAAATTTTAGAAACAAGAAATTAGATCGAAAGAATAAAAATATATGGAGAAATATTTAGGGAAAATGTGTTCCTAAATAGAGATTTAAACTGGGGGCAGTTGGTAGGGTTAGGTCAGGATGTTTGTCCTGTCATTGGAAGTTTGCGGAAAGGTACATGCGGTACTCATGAGCACGGTACTGTCCCCAAGTGCTGCTCCACCAGGCGCTGCCCATGTCAGCTGTCCACGGATGGGTCACATGCAGAGCTCACATTTTGTTGTGGTGCGCTGTGTGCTGTGTTCACCATGATCACTCACTCACTTTCATTATAAACAGTAGCTGTACATATGCGTATTACCAGACCCTCCAGGATTTCGCGATGCTGCGATTGCAGCTATTAACGCAATTCCAGCCAATCCCCGCAAATTCATCGCAACCTTGCAATTTTGACTAATTACCACAACTTTTCCAGTCACGTTGTCTTTTGTAAAGCGTTGAGCCGTACGTCAGCGAACTCACTTCCTTGTTACTTTTGGAAGACGCAGGAAACGTGTGATAAAAACACCTCACATTCACCTTCCAAAATAACTAAATGGTTAAAGGATAACACAAATAATAGTGGTTTTGGCAGTCAGTCAGTCATTATCTGAACCACTTAATCCCTTTTGGGGTCACGGGGACCGGAGCCTATCCTGGGACTACAGACGCGAGGACGGGACCAACCCTGGGCGGGCGCATAGCGGTTTTGTTCCCTTCATTTAAAGTAATTGTTAATGAATCATTTTAAAGAGGGAAATCAACTTCTTTCAGCACCTTTGACTTGCACTGCAACTTCTAACACAATCTTTTAGACAAGCTGCTGCAAAATCAGCCATTTTAAGCCTCAACAATCTCAAAAAAGGCCAAACTATTATGGTCAAACTATATCTGTAGGGTGCAGAGAGAGCTTATGAGTTTAATTTGAGATGATATCTCTCTGCAGTGAAACTCAGCTTCCTTTTACGTGTGTGTGTGTTTTGTAAGAGGGAGGGCTAGAGAACGTGTTATTCTTCCGTGCTTGTTGTTGTAATGGAAAATTCTCCTGTTTGTTGCTTCCCTTCTCTCCCCCCCGCTCCTCACTCCCTCCCTTTCTCTCCCTCTCCCTCTCTTTCTTTTTCTCTCAGTATTCATACGTCGGAGAGCCAGCAGGAGTTCTTCAGAATGCTGGATGAGAAGATTGAGAAGGTGAGGGAGCGAGGGACGGGGCGGAGCTCGACTCTGAGGTCACTGATTTAAAGGGCCAGCACATGCTGCTGCTGCTGTTCAGCCTGGCAGGAAGCACCAGTTCATCTGGGTTCACATACTAGATGATGATCACGTCCTGCATCTCTCACCCGGCCTCGCCTTTGTCCCTTTCCCCCCATATCTGTCCATCTCTTTCATTTGCCTTCATCGCTCCCTCTCTTTTTCTCACTCACGCTCTCTTCAGGGACCACTAGGATTCTGTGATGACGCTGGTATGATGTTGAGGGATTTTTGGTTGTGTATTTTGAAGTGATGTGAATTGGCAGGCTTCTCCATCTCTCGCACGCACACATTCATGCCTCGCGTATCTTTGTGAGATTCTTCCAGCGACTCCCATAATGACTAGATTTAAATAATACTACAGCTACAACTCGACGATGTGGCGATATTGTCACAATGTTGATCGATATTGATGTAAAATTTCACAACCTTGTTGCAGTTTATATTTTTGTTACTAATATACATGGAGTAAATAAAGATGATCATTATAAATAATATATTTTTTAGTACCAGTCAGTATCAAACCATATGCCAATATGGTTCATATTCATATTCTTACCAAATTTGAATGACAAAAAAGCCAACAGTCAGCGTATTCTTTTGGATACTATCTTATTGGGTGACGCTATCAGCAGCATCAGATGTTTGTCTTTTCTACTTCTTGAATTTCTAATATTTTCTAATATTATCTCGTCATCACCGGTTAACACTTTTACCTCCAGATTCACTCGAATTTTGCCTCAAGCCGTCAAGATGCAAGTCTTTCCCGCCACTGCTGACTAATGGCCGAGTTATACATAAGTTTGACAGCACGCTACACCATACTGACACAGATGAAATTTACAGAGCAAATGCCTGTCTTCTTTCCTCTCACCCATATCACATCATGAACGTTAACAGCGTTAAGTGTAACTTCTACGTGGGGGCAGGCCGAAATGACTACATACAATGCTGGTTGGCTGCCGTTCCAGCGTAATGCCGACTCATCAAGTCAAAATAAAAATTGTCATCTTATTTAAAAGTATGCAGAGAGATGAGACAACGTGGCTCCAGTTTCTACAGAGTGCAAGAAACGCACAGAGATTATAACGTAGAAAGAGTCTAAAGTAGAAAATGAAATTTTGCAATTTTAGTCACTGAGGTATTCAGTAACATATGCAAATATTGCAACAGCAGGTAAGTAGAGAAAAACTACAGTTACAATCTTGGATTCTACTTTTGTGCATTAAATGTGCATGACATCTGCAGCACTGTAAAAAAACAACGTAAATTAACTTAGAGGCAGTTCACATTTCATGTGTGTGGTGGGAGTGTACTCGAATGCATGCACTGTCTATTTAATTTTGAAAAAATGTAAGTCGCTCTGGATAAAAGCGTCTGCTAAATGCTGTAAATGTAAATGTAAACTACAGCGATACCTAACCCTAAAACCTAAAAGCAAATCTTTTATCTTGATTAGTTATTCACATCAGATCTGTTGCTTTTCTATGACAGTATTTTGTTCATATGAGATGCCCTCGCGCACAAGAATGTGTTCATAAAGCCTCTGGAACATCTGCAGAATCTTAGGTTTTCCTTTCTTTAAAGGGATAATAAGAACTACGTAAAACCTAAAAATTGATCCACACAAATACCTAAAACCCTGCCCACATACAGAATTAAAGGGACACTCTATACGTCCATTCATTATCTGAACTTAATCCATGTTGAGGTCACGGTGACCAGAGCCTATCCCGGGACTAGGGGCGCGAGGTAGGGACAAACCCTGGGCAGGCACCAACACACTGCAGGCCATACACACACATTTATGTGGGCAATTTAGAGTAAGCAATCAACCTTCAGTGTGTCTTTGGACTGTGGGAGGAAACCCACACGAACACAGGGAGAGGAAGCAAACTCCACACACAAAGACCCCACGGCCGGCCTGGAAATCGAACCCAGGACCTTCTCGCTGTGAGGCAACGACGTTAACCACCGCACCACTGTGCCGCCCCCCACTCCAAACATATTTTTGTTAAATGTGAATGCAAATGAATGGAGACCTTTTGTTATTCAAATCTTTCCCAATTAGTTATAATTTCCTGCTAATCATAATAATGTCTCCAAGCAGAGTCCTAGTAAAAGAACATTTAACTCTCTCTTCCTCTGTCCTTCTCTCCCTGTAGGGACGAGACTACTGTTCTGAAGAAGAAGACGTCACATAGCACATGGAACCCTGGCCACTACAGAGAGCGAAAAATTTACAGTTCTATGGACAGTTCTATGGATGGACTTGTATCAGTGTTTTGTCTGTAATTCTCTTTGAGGAGGTGTGTGTGTGTGTGTGTAAGAATGTGTGTGAGAGAGAACGTTACTCGTAACCTGTAGCTCTGTGCTCTGCCTACGCTCTACCAACTTCCTACTACTGCGAATGATGGAGGGAGGGATGACTATACAGACATTGTTCTAGATGGATGGAATGACGGACATACTGACTTGCTGTTAGAGGAGTGCAGAAACCCCGCCCCATCCACATCTTCTGCTTTGATTGGTCGGTGTAAAGGCCCGCCCCTTCGACTGTGACTTCTTCTAAAGATGGAGGCAGAGTGGAGGACAGTGAGATGGAAGGATGAAGAGTGAAAGGACTTATTGTCTTTGCCATTATCTTCCTTCGGCGGCAAAAAGCGATGGAATTTTGGAACTTTCGGACGGACGGTTTATGGAGTCTGAGTGTGTGTGTGCTTGTGTGTGTATGAGGATAGATTACAGGTGTGTGAGATGGGGGTGGGACTAGTGTATGTGATCTGTAAAGAAGAGAAGAGATATTTTAATAAGAAAGATGCGAGGGCCACATTGATCTGAACTCTGAACTCCTGCCTTTTGAAGGAACGTTTTTTTTTATTTGTGCAGTTTTATTCTTATGATTCTTTTTGACTTATCACAACACAGCGACCCCTTCCAGATTATATTTTTACAGGTCAGGACTGTAACACCTACCGCAGTGACCCCACACACAAACACACACACACACAGAGCCACCTATCTCTAACAAGAAGACCAGAAACTAGGTGCTGATGAGGTCGGTATGAAACACATTTGTTTGTCATTTCAGTCATAGGGTTAATGTGGTAGCTGTATGACGACATTACAAGTAACTGCCGAAGCAGAGGAAGCTGTGGGCTGGATTCCAAAAAAAAAAAGTTCCTATCTTCTGAATTTTTCCCACACTAAAATATGAAACATAAATGGTGTTCAGGAGTTTTTTGGCTCAGTAACTGGATTTTAGTTGGGAATCAGGAAACACGGTAAACCAAACAGCTTGGCACCTTCAAAACAAGGGTGTTTTTCCACAAAGATCAAGTGAATGGAGGTGAGGGCGAGAAGTGAGCGAGAACTTTCAGAACTGGAACGAGACCTGTGTGATTGGTGAAGGGTGAGATGTAGACAGATTGATGGGAGAATAATTGATCTGTACCATTCCTCACATTCTGTCTCTCTTTCTATCTAACACACACATAATCAAACATAACTCTCTGAATCACAAATACACTCTCAGCAGTATTCCTTATTAGTGGTAAAACCCTTTAAAACTCCATTGCACGCTCATACACACAGAGCAGTATAAGTGGTGGGGTCGCTGTGGGGACTTGGCCCTGTTCCTATTCCTGTCCTACTCATTACTGGGTTTACACCTTTTGAAATGTTATTTTACAATATATTTTGTTTTTCTATTAAATATTAAGACAAGAGTTGTGGTTATCGTGCTCTTGTTTGTATGAGTGATTTATAGTTATGTGGTTGAGTTTGTGTGTGTACTTATAGCAGATGGGTTAGGTGACAATGATTTGTAGCTGTGTGTGATTGTGTTGTGATGGGGCTGGTTTTTAGCCGTGTATGGGAATTTGATTCTCTCAAAAGATAGGAATACCTAAGATTTATCAAAGTTTTGTGATTTTATGGTGATATATTTGTATCTAAGAACCGGTCCTCATAAGGGAAACTCATTTAAGAGACAATTTACAGCTTTTATTTGAAAAACCCTAACCCTAACCCTAGATTTGTTTCTGAATACTGAGACTGAGAAAGTACCTCACAGAATGGGACTGTGTGTGCTGTGCATAGTGAGCAGTGTTTGTTAAAAAACAGCCCTGTTGTGCTCACACCGGTGCTTTTTAATCAGTTACACATTCATTAAATTACACCAAATCCCCGTTAGAGGTTATTAATTGTCGGCCGCAGAGTCATATAATCATCTTTGGGTGGCGTCCAGCATCTGCTGCCACGCTTCAGTAGAGCCGGATTAAACCAGATTCATGTTAACCTTCGAATCAACGTGGAAATCACTGCGCTACCTGCGTGGAGTCCCTCAGCTCAGCTGCGTGCGTGTTTGCTGCAGTAAACCAACAGCCGGGCTCCTGGGCCTCAATGAGAACGTTAATCGCGCCATCTGCTGGAGGGAGGTAGTTACTGCAACGGCACTGGTTGAACTTATGCGAGTGAATCCGAAATCGTATATTTTTTATTTTATAACTTAATCGTAGTTGAGCCTGCTACTTAGATAGAGTAAAACGTTACTTTTAAGTGATTACTGTAGTTCTCTAAAAAGGCAACAATATTACTTTACTTACTACTTTGGGGCAGTTGGTGGCGTAACGGTAGGGTGTTCACCCCGTGATCAGAAGGTCGCAGGTTTGAATCCAGGGCTGGTAAAGTTACCACTGAGGTACTCATGAGCAAGGTACTGTCCCCATGCACTGCTCCCCGGGGGCTGCCCATGTCAGCTACCCACTGCTCCTTCATGGATGGGTCAAATGCAGTGGTCACGTGGTTGTGGTGCATGGTGTGCTGTGCTGTGGTGATCACATGACATGAAAGTGACAAATAATCACTCACTTTCAGAATTATAGCACTATTTACACTGCAAAAAAAGTCAAGCGATGCATATTGTCGAATTAACCCTCTTTATCGGAACAATTAATTTTGCAGAGTCAACAATCAAATTGCACAAATATTGCAACTCCTATAAAACAAGAAGTAACACCTATTCGAAACGTTTAACTAAACTGGTTTTTGCTATGTTAGCGTTAAACAACTGAATGGACTGCCTGCTTGAAGTACATCTACAAACTGAAAGGAAAAACTTCAAACCGAGTTTATGTCTGACTTTGCTCTGTATGCTCAGGAGGGTTAGGGTTAGGGTTAACTAACTCTGGAGAACTTTATTAGTAACCTACCAGCATCCCAAAATGTTGCAAATGTTACACGTGTGTAGTTGTCAAATTTCATTGTTGCCCATTGGCTTAAATGACAAAATGGCAGAATAAGTAATGTGACAGAAAACCTACTTAAAGAGGCAGGCGTATGATTAGAATTAACAGGTCTCCTTTCTTCCACAGTTTTATACTGGCGAATATTCATTCAGGCCCTTTCTGAAAGGTTATAACTTAATTGACTTTTAGCCCTAGAGAAATTATGATAATGATGCCGGAGTTGATGGCGATGATGAAGGTGCTGGTAAATGAAGTCTGTGTTCTTTCCAGCGTGAGGTAAGAGTCAGTAAATCTCCACCACGTGAGAACAGCCTTGTTAAAGTACAGCTTGTTCCACCAGCTTGGCTGTGTTGTCCCTTCTCACATGGTAGAACAGAAACACACACACAGAGCTTTAAGCTTTAGCAGGCTGAGAGGTGTGGTGTTCAGGCTGAGGGGTTGGGGTATAAAGGGGTGGAAGGGCAGTTATTATCCCTGTGGCTCTTTTGTATTTGCTGTGCAAAAATGTAAGGAAACCGTGTGTGTCTGTATGTATGCATTTATACACGTGTGCTTGGATCAGGCCCTGTGAAGGTATTGGCATGAACTCTTCTTTGCCTTGCCAGCATGATCTAAGGTGCCGTTATTTAAATTCATGCATGTCTCTCTCTCTCTCTCTCTCTCTCTCTCTCTCTCTCTCCTCTTTCCTTCTTCTCCTGTCTTTTTCCCTCTGCTTCCCATTTCTCTCTTCACTTCTCCAACTCTAATGTATTTTCTAAAATATAAGTTTTATGCAATTTTAGCCACTGGTAGTGATTTTCTCTCCCTTTTCTCTTTGTTAATCTCAGATCGGGCTCATGTACATGACATCCGTTAAAATATACACATTTAATATATAATGTTCTATGTAAAGTTAGTGTATAATGATTATACTCTGTTAGATCACTCTCATTCAGTTGTGGTGTCCTTTCTGCTTCCTCTGTGTCTGTCTGCTGTATTTTGTCTGTCACACACTGAATTACAGTTTTATCTTCCTGAGTCCTCTGAGCTGCTGTTATATCTGCTCTGAACAGGTTAACAACAGTTTCACAGCTGGACTTTGTGTCACAGAACGTTCCTCTCTACAATATTTGCATGTCTCTACTTGTACTCTGACCATAGGCTCTACCAGTGTCAGTGTTAAAGGAGATTTCTGACCAGGGATTCTAATGAAACCTTGTCTTGATAAAATGCTTTCTTAAGTTTTCGTTCATTGTTTGCCACATTAGAAGCTATGGGTTTATGTAAATTCAATGAATTTGGGTGTCATCCTATCAAACAGCAAAAATGTTACTTTGTAGAGGAAAATGTCACTCAGTTGGAATGCAAATGATTGATTTGATGTGAGGAAGAGGACTAGACGATGACGTCCTTAAATCAAGTGTGGTGTGTGTGTGTGTGTGTGTGGTTTGGACCATGCCAGGCAAAATTGCAGAGCTCCATTTTGGCTGGATTGAGGATCTTTTTTCCATGCAACATGCTATAAAACACCTTTTTAACATTTTTTCACTGCAACGGAACAAAACCTTTCAGACATTTTTTGACCAAAAAAGTGCATGACAATTTCTTATTCAGTCAAATAGCAGTTTAAACAAAATATGTTACTAGAAAAAAGGGGCAAAAAGGGGCACTGGGAACTGCTCTGTCTGTTCATTCTTGTATACGGATATTATAGACAGGGTACACAACACTGCAATATGTTCATGTTTGCAGATCGCTATTAAAAAAAATCAATTCAGCAGCTTGTTGGTCATTATCAGAATTAACTTGTGTCTTAAGTTTTTATATCTATAGGGCAATAGAATGTTGTCATCTTATAATCACTATACATACTTTTGACACAGACTATGTAATAATATAATGTACATCAAAACTCTTATTAATCTATATAAAAATCTCGAAAGTGAGATATTTTTAACATTTTTAACATTTAGAATCCCGTGATCGGAGGGTTAGGTAAAGGTACCGCTGGGGTACTCCTGAGAGTACTTATAATGCTGTATTAATGTAGGGACAAATCACCACCCACTTTAGGCGAGGCCTCGCATTAGAGCCAGCAGTGGGAGCTATTGGACCGTGTAGAGCTCATCAGCTACGGGCACCAGCCTCTCCATCATTCCGTCGTTAAGCAGAATTTGAAAACATTATAATTAATATGACCCGCAGTGTATAAACAGCGGCCGGCGTCCTGCCCAAATTAACTACGAGTGAAGTGGACGGAGCTGAAGTGGACACGAGTCGCCTCCAGCGCCGGCATCTCCGGTAACGGGGATCAATAACGGCTCCCTTAATATTATTATTACTATTATTAATAGTTAATATTATTACTGCTGTTGTAGAAATTTTTTAGTTGTAAGCAAAGGCGCCGCTCAACAAAATACTACATAGTATGTGTTGTTTTTAGAGAGTAAAATTACTACTATTTTTAAATACGCGTTACTTAACCAGTCTACATTTAAGGGAGTAAGTGGAACTATTTTACTTTTTTATTTTGCTCTCACGAAAGCTGACATCGTGTAACATTCTACATAAGCACAACTGAAGAACATCCGATAACCTAATGCTTTGCACAAACACGCATGCAGCAGTAAACTGCAAAAACAAACTTGCATGCAATTGTAAAAATCCATGACTGTTGCTGATGTGCTTTTTGGACAGAACTCACCTACAAGAAGAGCTGCTACTCTCCCTCTCCTTCTTACTCCTCCCACCCTCCTGCACATACACACCTCTCTACCCACCTCTCCTTCACCCACACCCTCTCTACCCACCTCTCCTTCACCCACACTCTCTCTACCCACCTCTCCTTCACCCACACCCTCTCTACCCACCTCTCCTTCACCCACCTCTCCTTCACCCACACCCTCTCTACCCACCTCTCCTTCACCCACACTCTCCCCGGAGACGCCGCGGTGCTGCTCGGTCGCGATGCGGGACTCGGGCGCGGGGCGGGTCGCTGTGCTGTGCGCGCTGTTCGCCGCGCTGATGTCGGGCTGCGGTTCGGACCCGGTCAGTGAGGGACAGGAACCGGAGCCGAGCCGACACGAGTCCGCTCTCATGAAGCCCAAAGTCCTGATCGCAGTTCTGGCCCGTAACGCGGCGCACAGTTTACCATATTACCTGGCCTGCATCGACAAGCTGGACTACCCTAAGGAGCGCATCGCCATATGGTAAGAGAACCACACACACACACACTCACACACACACACACACACACACACACACACACTCACACACACACACACACACACTCACACACACACACACACACACACACACACACACACTCACACACACACACACACACACACACACACACACACACACACACACACACATACACACACACACACACACACACACACACACACACACACACACACTCAGCATCTAAAATTACTAAGGTTATATACAGTGTATATGCAATGTAGCCTATAGGATATAGGTGCTGTTACATTACTTAAATATCATATCTTAAATATCTAACCCTAACCCTAGAAGTAAAACTGACCCTAAACATTCAAAGTATTCAGATGGGGGTGAGAGCTGATAAAATATCCCAGTCCTGAAATCTGCATAAAGGTTCAGTCTCACATTGTGGCTTGATAGTGCATGTGTAGTATTCAATGTTTAGTCCTGTTTTTGCAGTTTACAACATATGCAGTCAATTTATAGTAAAGTTAAGCAAGATAAATGAGTTAAAGTTTAGTACCCACCTTCCAACACCTCTTTTATCCATTTTGGTTGGAGCTGACAATGCAGGAGGGGCAACATGACAGGTGAGCACCTGAGTGTGCCCCTAAAAGATATTAAACTGGAGATTTTCAGGATTCGTGGCTCTGTGGGACCATTTATATGTTGTTACATAAGGGGTATTTTTTATAGAAAAGTTCGATTTTTTTATTTGAAATACTATGTCAAAAGCCCAACATTCAATCATATTGCAAATGTAACCAAATGTTTGTTACTGATTTCTGGTCTTTCTCTGTTTATTTCACCTAACTTTTCAGAAGGTGCTTGAAATGTTCGTTAGTGCCTTGAAACTTTTACATATTTTGACACCTTACAAACACAAACTTAAATGTTTTTTATTGAGATTTTCTGTGATAGACCAACACAAAGTAGCACATAATTGTGAAGTGGTACGAAAATGATACATGGTTTTCAAAATTTTAAGCAAATAAAAATCTGAAAAGTGTGGCGTGCATTTGTATTCAGCCCCCGTGCATCAATACTTTGTAGAGCCACCTTTCACCGCAATTACAGTTGCGCAATTGCAAGTCTTTTGGGGTATGTCTCTACCAGCTTTGCACATCTAGAGACTGAAATGTTTGCCCATTCTTCGTAGCAAAATAGCTCAAGCTCAGCCAGATTGGATGGAGAGCGTCTGTGAACAGCAGGTTTAAAGTCTTGCCCCAGATGCTCAATGGAATTTAGGTCTGGACTTTGACTGGGCCATTCTAACACATGAATATTCTTTGATCTAAACCATTCCGTTGTAGCTCTTGCTGTATGTTTAGGGTCATTGTCTTGCTGGAAGGTGAATCTCCTTCCCAGTCTCAAGTCCTTTGCAGCCTCCAACAGGTTTTCTTCCAGGATTGCCCTGTATTTAGCTCCATCCCTCTTCCCATCAACTCTGACCAGCTTCCCTGTCCCTGCTGAAGAAAAGCATCCCCACAGCATGACGCTGCCACCACCATGTTTCACAGTGGGGATGGTGTGTTCAGGGTGATGAGCAGTGTTACTTTTCCGCCACACGTAATGCTTTGCATTTAGGCCCAAAAGTTCAACTTCGGTCTCGTCTGACCAGAGCACCTTCTTCCGCATGTTTGCTGTGTCCCCTACGTGGCTCCTGGCAAACTGCAAATAGGCCAGATTTGTGGAGTACACGACTTACAGTTGTCCTGTGGACAGATTCTCCCACCTGAGCTGTGGATTTCTGCAGCTCCTCCAGAGTGACCATGGGCCTCTTGGAAGCTTCTCTGACCAGTGCTCTCCTTGCTCGGTCTGTCAGTTTAGGTGGACGGCCATGTCTTGGTAGGTTTGCAGTTGTAGCATACTTTTTCCATTTTTGGATGATGGCTTGAACAGTGCTCCTTGAGATGTTCAAAGCTTGGGTTATTTTTTTTAATAACCTAACCCTGCTTGTTCCTTGGTCTTCATGATGCTGTTTGTTCACTAATGTTCTCTAACAAACCACTGAGGCCTTCACAGAACAGGTGTATTTATATTGAGACTAAAATACACACAGGTGAACTCTATAATCTAAGTAGGCGACTTCTGAAGGCAACTGATTGCACTGGATTTTATTTAGGGGTATCAGAGTACAGGGGGCTGAATACAAATGCACGCCACACTTTTCAGATTTTTATTTGCTTAAAATTTTGAAAACCATGTGTCATTTTCGTACCACTTCACAATCACTATCGCAGAAAATCTCAATAAAAAACATTTAAGTTTGTGGTTGTAAGGTGTCAAAATGTGTAAAAGTTCAAGGGGTATGAACATTTTTTCAAGGCATTGTATATACATACATATGTATGTGTATTAAGTATCCATAATATCCAGAGTTAAACTAAAACACACTAAGGGTTTTATAACTCCTGCTGTTCTTACTAATGACCTCGTTGAAGCTGCTCCCTAACACTGCTTGTTAAGTGCGGAACCGTGCGGCCTGTCAGCGTGAAGCGGATCTGTCGCTTTGTAGCACGTTTTTACGGCGCGTGGCCGCCTCCGTTTAATTACAAGCTTTACCTGAGATGAAAGGCTTCTGCAGGCTCAACGTTGCGCGCTGTTTCCTCCGACATCGTGCCGCCGCCGCGAATTATACAAGTGTTCCCTTCTGCGTGGAGCATCTGTGTGTTTTACCTAATCACGCTATTATCAGCTGACTTAGCACCATCTGGAAAGCGTGTGAGGTGACAACTTCAACTCAAGATTTTGGAGACTACTTCTAATCTTTTCCCCTCATTTATTCCTCTTTCACTCCTCCCGTCTGTCACTCACTCAAGCACGTCATTACACTATTCCCAAATATACAGTGACCACAGGGTCCAGAGTCTTTGAGATATTTCAGGTTTTACAAACTACATGAAGTTGACAGACACACCGTTTGAGTAATACAGTAGTCACCAGCTAAACATATTATTTTCATTGCAGTAACACATTTTGAGGTCTTATTGGCATTGGGTTGGCATCCCCGCACATGGTTTTCATTAAAGGACCCACTTTGTGTGTTATAGGAGCCCATTGCTCATTGGTTACCTGGGATTGGATGAATTGAGATGCAGCAGCAGTTCTCTTATGAATGTTTCACTCTAGAGGCAACAACTTTTTGTCAACAGTGTGTGGAAAATGTGAATATAAATTTTAACAAGTGCAAATAAAGGTCCTTGGCTATCTGGAAACACAGACATTAACTCACTTCACTAGCTCACTCAAATTTTTGTGCAATACCATTGGTATTTTTCATTCCTTAGCAAAATTCATAAAAATTGATGACGTATCTGAAATCTTTGTTGAAAGCAGCTCCACTTTTACATGTGTTGTGTGAATGGGACATAAGGGGATCCAGGCTTTTCTGCGCTGGGTAACAGTTTTATTAAACGGAAACGGGCTTGTCCGTCCCACAGGGCAAAATCAGCCTGAAATGCCTTACAGTACAGATGAAGAATTTCTGCACAAAATGTTCATATGGTTTTATTGGAACGCATTCTCCAAGTAGGGGCAGATAATTACAGTTATTTTATAAACACAAAATTCTTTTGAAAGATATTTATAAGACAAGCTTGACAATCAGATAATGTCACATCATCACAGTTTTCTACTCTCTGATCGCACCTGCTCTTCTGGCCAGGAATGCAGATGTGAGCAGAAGGGTGTGAAATCAGATCAGCTCCAGCGGCTGCGTTTTCACATGGAGGTGATGTTGTGATGGTGTTCACTCTAACCACAACTTGTGTTGTGTGTGTAAATGAGGGTTTAGGCCTGTTTTTACACAGAACTCCTGGATTATGGTACAGTCTACCCAAACCCCGTCATTTACCTCCACAAACCAATAGGACTAATGTGTGAGCGCGTAGGAATGTGTGCATGTCTCTGTTCGTATCTGTTGTAAGTGTGCCAAGTCTGTAAGTGTGTCTGATATGTTTTGTGTGTGTTTGTGTGTGTGTAGGACTGAATATCCCTTGATGTGTTTCTGTTGTATGTGTGCCATGTGGGTTATATTGTGTGTGCTCTTGACCAAACACATCCATCAGGCATTTGCAAATGCATATGTGTTTGTGACCAAACGAACCCGTGTTTGTGACTCTCACTGCCCTGTAAAGGAATGTTGGGAATTAGATGACAGGATGGATTTTGGGGGAAGCCAGGGTCACTAAGAGCCGCTTAACAAGCCACATTCCACCAACCTACAGAAGCACTAAAGCTGCCAGGATCGGACAGGAGAGTTTTTCTCTACTCTCCAGTTGGTCAGTGTGTGATTGACCTAATGCTCTTTGGATGATGGTGTATGGTGATTATGAGTGAACTGCTGAAATGATAAAGGGATGTAGTGTTCTCAGAGTCCTGTTGTGGAGAGGTGAAAGGGAAGAGAGAAAAAAACTAGAGAGGAGATAGAGGGTAGTCTGACAGATGAGTGAGATCAGAGAGAGAGAGAGAGCGATCAAAAAGATCCGTTTAAATGCCCATATTTATCTGCTGCGTTGGTGTAAAAGCCTTCATAGTGCGGCTCAGGTGGTTCAGCAGAATGCCAAAGTGACAAGATGAATGCAAAAGCCACAGCAGCGTCTGCATTTGTGTTGTGGCTTTTGCATTTCAGTAGCTTTTGTGCTAGGACTTTCACTGCACTTGACTAGAGTTACAATGAAAGTAAGATAATGAAAGTTTCATCAGTGGTTATTCATACATTTTGCACACTAACTTTATCTTTTCTTCTTTAGTGATGACGAAAGGGTGACCATTGTATCTGAAGGAATTTGCAAAATTATAATATTTGAGAATTGAAAATAAGCAAATGAAAACACTTAAGGTATCTTGTCAAGGTGTTATAAAAGATTTCTAGTATCAGTATTTCACGTAGTGAAAGTGAGTGATTATTTGTCATTGTGAACACAGCACACAGTGCACCACAACAAAATGTGACTTCTGCATTTGACCCATCTGTGCAGTGGGCAGCTAACAAGCACCCAGGGAGCAGTGCTAGGGGACGGTACCTTGCTCATGAGTAACTTTACCGGCCCTGGATTCGAACCTGCAACCTTCTGATCACAGGGCAAACACCCTACCATTACGCCACCAACTGGCTACTTAAGTACAAAATATTTTAAATAGGTACTTTAGTAACATTCTGATGTGTAGCTTAACATTTAGTGGAATCATCTTTTTATGGAACCTTCACTTTAAATGTACTCTATACACCACTATTTACACCAGATCAACAGTTTTTGTAATCCTGCTAATTCTTATTTGTGACCCGATCTGCCGTAATGAGTCTGAAGTCGGCGTTCTGTTTATTTAGATACGGGCCGATTATGTTGAAAAACATCAAAAATATCGATTCTTCTTTTTTGGTCTTATATGAAAGAAAATGTCTTCAAAATTAATCTGGTCTCCAAAAAGGAAAAAACGATATTTTTGATGTTTTTCAACATAATCGGCCCGTATCTAAATAAATAGAACGCCGACTTCCGACTCATTACGGCAGATCGGGTCACATATATATATAGTATAAAGTGAATTCTAATCAGTTAATGATGTTTTTTTTTGTTCTATTACTCCTTTTTTCCACAATAGGCATTGTCCTAAAGCAGCTGTGCCCAATAATATGTCAGATCCCCTAATGAGAAAGTCTTGGGCAACCCTGTTGTGAAAAAAACTCCCACAGATGGATTTAGTAAGAAACCATGTCGAGAACCAAGGCTTAATAGGAGCCTTCAGCAGATGGCATAAAATATACAATTGCATTTGAGTGTGTGTGTGTTTATGTTTGTGTGTGTGTGTGTGTGTGTGTTGAAGCACTAATGAGATTGAATTGAAGCAATCAAATCCCCTCAGGCAGCAGTTTAATCAGTGACACACCGAACTGCAGCTCCTTGGCTGTGAGTAATAAGAACCACAGTGTGATTTTATAGGAATGTGTGTCTGAGTGAGAGCTGATAGAGCTTTTCTCACTCTCATGATGGAGGACTTTTGACTTGGCTGACCAAAATGGGCAGGACGGGTGCAGGTGTTTTACCTGGAGGTTGTGACTCGCCTTCGTGCAATGCAAGGCATTTTGGGTGTTTCTGTGGGATACGCTTGGCCAGAGACAGAAATGCGCACATTACATCAGCTGTGCATCTGTGAGCAGTTAGACATGCTTGAGTGAGAAAGAGAGAGAACGTGTGAGACCAAAAAGAGATGCACAATAGCTTTTGACAGCTGAGTAAGTGTGATCCTGAGCAGACTTGCTTTGCCATGAGGTGTGTGATTTATTACTGCACCACTCCTGTACTTTCCTGTGTTGTCTGTGTGAGTAAGAGGAGGAAAGAGGATCTGTATGTACATGTTTCGAGTGTTTATGTATGTGCCTGTGTGGGCTTTTTAAGGTTTATTTTTGTGGTGATTTTTGGATGTGTAATATACACACCATTCACTGTAAAAGATCTATGAGTGTGTAAGATTGTAAGCGAGAATCTTACACTGTACACTGGACCTGTGTGTATTAAAGGTTTAAGTGAAGTACATTTACTGAATTTTATGTGTTGTGCATATTTCTTCTGGCTTCTCTTCTGATTTGTCTGTTGTCCTGCATTGCACTTTTTGTCGGGTACAAATCTGACTCATAGTCCTGTCCATTCCAGCTCTGATCTCCCCCAACCCCTCCGCCACCAGCCCAGCCCGGCTCATAAAGCCCAGGGAGAGAGACTCTGATCCTGGCCTAGGTTCAGACCTCCAGCCAGGTTCTGGTCTGGAGGGACGGCACAGGATAGACGCTCTGCTTTTGAACAGTCGGGGCAGTGCGGTGAGGTCAGGCCTGCTGGCTTTAGGACAGGCGTGTCCGGAGAGTTAATTAGCTTTTCTCCCTGATTAAGCGAAGTAATGAACTGTTACATACTGTTACATCTACGTTTTGTAGTATTGTCCTATTTCAGACGGTATTTAATTTATTTCAGGGAAGAGTGTCAAGTTATTTAGTGATTATTGCATGAAATAAGATTCATTGTCTGCAAGTTAATTTGCTTAAGGAGACTTTTTAATAGGTTTTAGTAAGAAGGTTTAATAATAAGAAATGTGCAAGTTTTATAAAGTGGTTAAATCATATACAACTTAGATTTAAAAGAATTTCTGCTGATGAAATATCTTCTTTGTATAAGCATGTTGAAGGTGCCTGCAAGCTGCAGTTTGGTAGCACTGATTTAATCCAAGGGGAAAATTTGTGGAACTTTTTGTTTGGTGACTTGCTGGAAGTCGCATCACGCAAAGTATAACTCAGACTTTAGTCATGCCGTTGTACAAAACAATGAAGACATTGTGTGTGCATATGTTTTTTTGTTGTGTATTAACCATTTAGCTCCAGCTGTATGGACTGATTATGTTGACAGTATGAGTAGTGTTCAGCAAATGGATAATATTGTTGCTGTGTTATTCTGTTTGAGTGTGTTTGTGTGTGAGTGAGCATGCATATACACATTTCAATCTGTATATTTCTTCACAGAACGAGAGAATCAAGAGCTTAGTAGACGTGTGATCCTCCAGCATAATGAACAAACATGAACTGAACATGTGTGTGTGCGTGTACGTGTTCATAAGACGCACATGAGACAGCCTCATACTGAGTGCTGCATGAACTAAACTTCAGTGCCTTCCCGAATGTTGCTCCTGCTGTGCTGTAATGGGGATCAGTCCAGGCAGTGAAAGGGTTAGGGTTAGAGAGTGAAACACAGCGAGCTGTAAAACACACTGCAGGATGCAAACTTCAAAGCTGCATTTTAAACACGGTAACGAGGTGAAACCACAGCTCTCCCTTCCTCTCTCTCCTGCTCTGTCTCTCTCGTCTCCCCAAAGCCAGCGTGACAGTGTGTAAAAAGTTTTAAAAGACAAGCAAGGTCATTGTGTGTGGTGTGTGAGTGTGTGTGTCTGCGAGCACGTGTGCATGCTTGTGACTATGTGCATTCATGTGTGTGTGAGTGAATGAGACTGTGTGTGTGTGTGTGTGAGGTGTGTGTGAAGTGCTGTGTTGACTGAGAGTGGTCTTGAGGAATTTGCCATTTTTTTTACTTCCTCCCTCTTCCCCTCAACCTAAAGACAGCCACGTCAACACACACACACACGGTAGAACAGGTCGAGGGTTACCTGGGTCTGATTATAGACCATCCTGGCAGGATCAGAGCTCTCTTTTGTCACTCATCCATCAGACTCTGGCATTGACTGGGCCGCAAGAGTGGATGCTGTGATGATTCTCCCTTCTCCGCTACTCAACAAAGCCTCTTTGTCAGCTGATAAATCCAAAGCTCCTCTAATTTTTTAAAGTCACTAGAAGATCAGGTACCCATTTATTATTGTCTTCATCACCTTTTCACTTCATTAAAAAGACACACATTTATAAGACACAAAACGTCTCCAAATCAAAATCCGAAACAACATTGATCCCAAGCTGATGTTGTTACAACTACACAAATATTCAAGAAACAAAGCTGATATTCTTGTGTCCTGTATATTTGTGCAATTATAGCAAAAGCAATTTCCCGAAAGATGGCCCTTGACCTCAAATTTACTGCCAGTTGTATGAAAGACTTTCTTAACAAAAGAGAGACAAGAGATAGGTGTGTGTGTGTATGTGTGTACTCTTCTCATGTGCTGTCCAGATGCTGGACTTAAAGGCATATGGAGCACAGACGACCGCTCGAGGGAAGGAGATAATGAGTCTTCAGTAAACGTGAGAGAGAGCAAGAGAAGCAAGGAAGCTCATCAGGCATTCAACATCCCAAGTCTGACTTCTGTTATCCTTAGTGGGGACAGTTGCAGTGGAACAGTTAGGAAGAGATCGGAGGGTTGCCGGTTCAAGTCCCAGACTGGTAAAGGTACCACTGAGGTAAGTAAGGTACCTTCCCCAAGCACTGCTCCCCAGGTGTTGCCAAAAGCTTCCCACTGCTCCTTCACGGAGGGTCAAATGCACATGTCACATTTCATCGTGGTGGACTTTGTGTTGTGGTGTGTTCACAATGACAAATAATCGCTCAGAATAAACTTAAAATGCATTTATAAAAATGGACTCTCTCTCTCTCTCTTCACACACATACACACACTACATCATGTACACTAAAACTCCCCGTTGTCGCATTAACCTCAGGCCTCAGCTGAGTTTAAATAAAGTTTTCATTTGGTCCCATGGAGTTAGAAAATTGTAGCAGCTTTATTCCAGATTTCTGCTGAAGTGTCAAACTTCTGAACCTGAATTACTGTAAGCAGTAAACACTAAGGTTGAACATTGAAATTAAAGTTCTATTAACTTAAGCACAGGGTAGGTTCTCCTTCTTTAGTACAATGACCTGTGAATCACGGGCTTGTTTGCACAGTCAGCAGAGTGTCAGGATGTGTGTGTGTGTGTGTGTGTGTGTGTACATGCATGCATATGTACGTTAAATGTGTGTGTGTACATGTGAGGAACAGCTGAAGAAACCTGTGCTGTGCTCATAATAACAAATAATCACACACACTTTTACTTTGAGTTCTTCCTAAACAGCTGAATTGATTATTAATTATGCACTTATGCAACTGTATCTCTTGGAGTATTAGTGTCCGCAGGTTTTTTGGTGCCAAACCGGCGGTTTCAGACTTAATTCATTAGGGTTTTGAGTAAGAGTTTTTACGTGAATAAGCTGTAGTTCTACAGGATCCAGGAATTGTGGAGACCACCTGGATTGCAGGCTCCTGTCCTAGTAATAAAATGAATTTTATGAAATATCCAAAATCTAATCAAATAGAGTGTGTTCATTACCAATATCTTCTAATGTTTGAGTGAGTGAGTCATAATTTGTCATTGTGAACACACCACAGCACATCACATGCTGAAGTTTCGGAATAATCCTTCACAGATGGGTCAGTTTGATCCATGGGAGCAGTGGGCAGCTGACATAGGCAGCAGTGCTTGAGGGTGGTACTCTGCTCATGAGTACCTCGGTGGTATCTTTACTGTCCGGAACCTTGAACTATCGACCTTCCGATCACTGGGCCAACTCTGTAACCAGTACACTGTTGTTGGTGATGTTCATGACAGTCTACATCTTTTTGAACACCCCTAATTCCATGTGTGTGTAGCCCTTCTTCCTACAGACAGCAACGGTACTGACTTTTGTTAAAGTTTTAGCTCAGATGTTTACCCTTGCGTTTTATTCCGAAACTTCGTTTAAAAAGCGTATTTAGCTGTACGGATTTCTCATCATTGAGCACAGTGAACCCATAGTGCTAAATCCCACAAATCCCATGATCGTAATAATTCATTCCGTTTGTTCCTCAGAATGTTCTCCAAGATCTCTTGCATGTGTAGGACTTGTACTGCCCTGCCCACTTCTCTAATGGAAAACCGATATTCATGGACCACGAAGGGAGGAGTGTGTGTGTGTGTGTCTGTTTGATTGCATCACTTGCTTTTCATTAGATTCCAGTTTTATTTGTCATAACTACCAAGATGGAGACCACAGAATGATTGCAGTAAATAAGACAAATGGTGGTCTCAGTCTCTCTCTAAACAAACTTACACTATATATGCTTCCACCTAAAACAATGTAAATCCCTGAAACATGAAGCACTTCATACTGTGAAAATCTTTTTCACTCATACATAAATGCACATGCTTATTTCTGCTTTGTGACAGATGTTGCCTAATTGTCATTCATGCAGAAGGTCAGCATTTATTATAAATAACAGGTTGAAGTGTGTTTGGTTTCCCTCCTGCGGTGAGAATGTAACAGTGTATAAATGTGTGTTACAGCTGTTCTCCACCTGGTGTTAAAAAAGTCAGACTGCTTATCAAGACCAATACCATCTGGCCTTAAATGCTCATAATACACACACACACACACACACACACACACAACACACACACACACACACACAACACACACACACACACACACCGTAACTCAATGATCACCCTGCAGCCCTTTTTCAAATACAGTTGTTTAGATATGGGGGGAATAGCTGTCTGAGTGTGTGTTTGTGTTGATGTTTGTGTAGATCTGGAGACAGAGAGAAATATGACAGCAGTGAGATGTCTAGATAGACAGTGCCAATGTGTTATTTTAAAGAGCATTGTGTGTGCGGTGTGTACACTGTTATCTGGTGTCTGGCGGGCCTTGCTTGCTTGTCTGTGTCTCTGAAGAATCACCATGTTCCATAGGTGGTCATCTCAGGTAATGGTGTGTGTGTGTCAGTGTGTGTGTGTGAGAAAGAGAAAGATCCTCCTCTCATTCATTTATCTGCTGTAAACATACCTGTAGCTGTTTTTTTGGCCTTGGGAAGGAAAGTGAGGAAGTGTGTTTGTACTGGACAGAGAGAGTGTAGTGTGTGTATGTGTGTGGAGAGAGAGGTCTACGTCAAAGCTGTACTTGGCTGAAGTAACAGGGCTCTGCTTATGGCTGGGAAACCCTGTCTGCAAGTGTTCACCAACAAGCACACACACACACACACACACACACACAGAGCTTTAGCCAAGATATGTGCTGTTCAGTTGTTGTGTTTATCTCTTATAAACCTGTTTATGTAAATGACGCAGATCCATACGTTCATATTGATGTGTGGGTATTTTTGCGTGCTTGTAGCTGAACCTGAATATTTTATTGTATAGTTGAAGACATGTAACTACTGCTGTCTCTGTCCTCATGCAGGATGACAGTTTCACTTAAAGATGATTAAACAAGTAGCATTGTGCCTTAATTTGCTTGTTTACTTGTGTCTAACCCATTAAACTTTTTTGCCTCTGGAATTTTCCTCTGTGACCCTCCCACAACATCCCCTGTGTTTGTGTGCAAGCTGGAAAAACACACGGCCGGTGATGCTCCACTTTTATTTCAGCTAAAAGTGGTGGTACTTGTAGTGCGCAGTCATAATTCAGCTTTTATGTTTGTCCAATGCGACTATAAGGGTAACTTCTGTGTTTTGATATGCTTTTATTTTTCGAGTGACCTCATGTCTGTGTGTGTTTGTGTGTAATTTTGGCTGCAGGGCGGCGACTGACCATAACATGGACAACACAACAGCCATGTTGAAAGAGTGGCTTAAAGTAGCTCGGAGCAGGTACCATTATGTGGAGTGGAGACCCATGGAGGAACCGCGGTAGGAACTCTCTAACCTACAAACTCAAATTCAGTTGGGCCAGATTTTCAAACCACAAAATTTATCTGGGACAAACATTTTCAGTGGCCGGTAAGCAGCAGGTTAGAGCAGATTTTAAAGCAACACGTCCTGCTCTGAAAAACACGTCATGCTTATTCATTATTTGTCTCCCCTTTTTAATTTGGTCACTTATAACACAGGCATAGCAAACAGAGAAGGAAGTCTCTATCTAACTGATGTAGTAGAATGTGTTTCTACACTTTTTAAATAGACAGTAAACAGGCTGTAACACACTGCACCACAAGAGAATGTGACCCATCCAAGAAGGAGTATTGGGCAACTTACAGTATGTGTAGCTTCTGGGAAACAGTGCTTAGGGACGGTACTTTGCTCATGTGTACCTCAGTGGTACCTTTACCGTTCCGGAATTCGAACCGGTGACCTTCCCATCACAGGGTTAATGCCCGAACCGTTACGCTACCAACTGCATCCTAATGAGACTGAAAATTTGAGTGTGTTGAATGAATTGAAAAATCTCTCCTTTCAAAGCAATACATACTGCGTGTGACCTTCTGAGCATTTTGTTGCAGGTCCTACACAGACGAGTGGGGCCCGAAGCACTGGTCCCCGTCACGCTTTAACCATGTGCTGAAGCTGAGACAGGCAGCGCTGAAAGCCTCCCGAGAGCGCTGGGCCGACTACATCCTGGTCAGAGTCCTGCTCCACCACACCGACACCAAACACCTAAATGCCAGAAACTGTGAACCATCACATTCATTATTCAAAGCTCTTTCTGTTTGGTCTCAGTTTGCAGACAGTGATAACCTCCTCACTAACCCCCGAGTGCTGGACCTCATGATGGCTGAAAATCTCACCCTGGTGGCGCCCATGCTGGAGTCACGCTCTCTGTACTCAAACTTCTGGTGTGGTGTTACTCCTCAGGTACACACACACAAACACACACACACACACACAAACCATCTTTTTATCCCTAACATTAACTTTTAGCTTTTCATATATAATTTCTAATAAAGTGAAAGTGAGTAATTATTTGTCACTGTGAACACAGCACAGAACGCAGTGCACCACAACACAATGTGACCACTAGAACAACGGACAGCTGACATGGGTAGCGCCCGGGGAGCGGTGCTTGGGAACGGTACCTTGCTCATGAGTACCTCAGTAGTACCTTTACTGGTCCGCGATTCGAAGCGACTCACCTTCCTATCCTGGGGTAAACGCCCAAACTGTAACGCTTCCAACTGCCCCCCCGCCAAAAAAAACTTTTCTGCATTTATTTCATTTGAAGAAATATCATCAAAAAGCCACAAATATACACAGACATACATACTCATGAACAAGTGTTTTAGAATATAAATAATGTAAATATTTGTGTTTATTACTTTTATTGTCATTTTATTTCACTGATTAACCAAATGTAGTAACGTAGGTCTTTACACTTTTCCATTTTTCATCTTGCTTGTTAAATCTCTCTCTCTTTTACTCTCTAGGGTTATTACAAGCGTACACCAGACTATCAGCCAATCAGAGAGTGGAAGCGTGTTGGTTGTTTCTTGGTTCCGATGGTGCACTCCACTTTCCTGCTGGATCTGCGACGGACTTCGTCCCGTGATCTAGCCTTCTACCCGCCCCACCCCGACTACAGCTGGGCCTTTGACGACATCATGGTCTTTGCGTTCTCAGCTCGCCAAGCAGGTCAGACACGTGTGTGTGTTTGTGTGTGCATGAGTGTGTGCGTATTTCCTGACTTATTATATTGTGATGCATTGTGCAAGTCAAAGCTGAAATGATAAATGGTGTGTGTGCATGTGTGAGATCATTCGTGTGTGTGTGTATTGCTTGTGTGTGGCATGTGTGGAGTGCGTTTGTGTGTGTGAGGAGGTTAATGAAGCATTAGAATAATGATCTCCATGTGGCTTGATTTATTTCTTGGATGAGTTGTTTGTGAGGATGTTCGGCTGTTAGTAATTGTGTGTGAATACAACCACCAGTGGAGTTACAGTAACTCAAAAACAAAAGCACACACACACACGATTCAGGAACACAGCATGTTATACTCGTATAGTTCCTGGTCTTTATTAGTGGTGACTGCTTGAATATTAAAAGTTGAATATTTGTCTATATGTGATCGTGGCCTTAACATTAATGCCAGTTTTCCTGTTTGTATGTGTGTGTGTAGGTGTGCAGATGTATGTGTGTAACAAGGAGCACTACGGCTTTCTACCCATTCCTCTGAAGGCCCATCAAAATGTGGAAGACGAAGAGGAAAGTTTCACACACACCGTCACTGAAGCTCTCAGTAAGACACACACAAATTCCAGTCTCTTCTGACACATGCACAGACTCCCAGAAAGACTCACGTCATCATCACCATCATCTTACAGAAATGTTTGTGTTGAGATAAATACAACCCACATTTTCTGTGTGTTAATAACTGTGTATTGTTTCACTTCAGTTGATTACAGTGTCACAACCTCAGAGCTGCTGATCATTCCCCCAAAACCTAAAGACAGGATGAGCTTTGAGGAGGTGAGAAACAGAGAGAAAGAGAGACTATTTAACATAACAAGGGCCAGACTGAAGTTCCCTGACTGAACGACTGAACCCAGTTTTACATGTCTGTCTCTGATTTGACATTCTCTCACTCTTTCCTTCCCCTCCCTTTTCCTTCCTCTGGATACTTCCTATATACGCTAACCCTCCCTCCTCTATCTTCTCTCTCTCTCATTCCCTCAGATCTTCCTGATTAATCTGAAGCGGCGGCGGGACCGGAGGGAGAGAATGTTGAATACGCTGGCTGCTCTGGGGTTGGAGGTCACCGTTACTGAGGCTGTGGATGGCAAGTAGGTGACCAAACTTATATAAACAATGTATTTTTATAAGATAAAATACATCAGAAATATGTTGACCAACATTTTTATAAGATCATATATCGCCCATACACAAACATATTTAAAAGAAATTCAAAACAGAATCTAGATTAAGTTAATTTAGTTAATTAAGTCTTAAGTTTAGTTGTGTATTTTCCAAAGACTGTGAATCTGTGTCAGTGCATTTGCCTGCATTGTGTTTGTATATGGCTTTGCATCTTATTCCTATAACATAATACAGAAATTAAATATGCATAAATAAAGACAAATTAAACAAGCTAACCTGCTTAGTGTTAGTCCTCACATCATACCCGTTGTTTCGGGTTTGACTCCGGTACTTGAAACACTGACTAGGGTAAAATGCTTTGGAAAATACAGGAATGAATAAATAATTTGGTGTCTCAGTCACTCACTTCCACACTCTTTTCTGAGGGCTCTGAACTCGTCCCAGCTGCGAGCTCTAGGGATTGAAATGATGCCAGACTATAAGGACCCATACTCTGGCCGAGTCTTGACCAGAGGAGAGATTGGCTGCTTTCTCAGTCACCACTCCATATGGACACAGGTGTGTAGAAACAGACACATACACACAATAGCCAGTACCTGGATGGGAGATTAACTAGTTTAGCTGCTTGCAGCTCTGAGAGGTGTTGGTGGCTCCAACAGGAGGCTGTGGTCTGTGTGAATCCGAGCATCCCAGGACAGTGCAGGGGACACTGTTTTAAAAATGTTACCGTTCTTGAACAGTAGTTTTGATGCTTTATTTCTTTTCCATAATCTCATGAAATGAAATGACCTTACTAAAGTAAGACTGATTCAGCAATAGAAATGCATTTAAATAAGTTACAACTCACATCACATACCCTGCTGACTTCTGTACATGTGCAGCTGTTCTCAGAGAGCAGTAAATAAACTATTTGTTGTAACATCTTTGTTTCCACATGAATAGGATTGTAAAGTCTGAGATGAGGAGGGTTTACAGGTTGCTGTAAGTTCCATACAGAGTCTTTCCATACGAAATGGAGACGGCTCATGTGTGTGTGTTATGTGTGTATGTGTGTGTTAAGGTGGTGGAGAGGAATCTACAGCATGTCTTAGTCTTGGAGGATGATGTGAGGTTTGAGCCGAGGTTTAAGAAGAGATTACACACCATCATGGAGGACGTGAGGAAGTCTCAGCTGGACTGGGAGCTTATGTAGGATTTACAGGACACATACACACAGAATCACATGTATGCCTGTGTATATTAGGAATGTAAACCATAAGTTTCATCAGAATGCAATATTATATCGATTAAGTGAACATCTATTCAATTCTGCTGTGATACCATTTTGATTCAGTTCAATTCAGGAGCCAGCGAGCATTATGGACGATCAATATCATGTGCTGATTTAAAACACTTCACTTACATCAAATAGAAAAAATATCATTTGACACTTTTATTCATGGGCTTAACTAGACATTTAAATGTAAATATATACATATATAATATATAAAATATATACAAAATATTATACAATAATGCTACAATTAGAGAATTAGCAACAATTACAAAAACTGAATCACTTTCCTGTTTAATGACTTCAATGACGCCCTGACTTTAATGATTTTTCATATATTGTAATGCCTATTTAAAATCTTTAGTTTTTTTTATTGTTTGACTTTCTTTTTATTGATCTAATTTCTTCTTTTTAACATCTTACACTTATTTATCATTTCAACTTCTAATTATTTATCTTTTTCCTAATTTTATTGTTGACATGAAGCACATTGGGCTGCATTTTATGTGTGAAAGCTGCTATATGTATAATAATGATTTCTTTCATTTTGGATTGATGCTATGAACTCGTTGATCAATAAACCGATGCAGATCGATATACCATTACACCCCTATTGCAAAGCTAACCTCATAAACATTCATGGCCCCACACTGAAGATGACATCTCTTCCCTTCTCTCTGCAGTTATGTGGGGCGTAAGCGGATGCAGGTGGCCCAGCCAGAGGTTTCTGTAAGTGGTGTAGATAACCTGGTGGAGGCTGATTATTCCTACTGGACGCTAGGCTACGCTCTCTCCCTGCAGGGGGCTCGCAAACTCATCTCCGCCCCGGCCTTCAGTCGCATGCTACCTGTTGACGAGTTCCTGCCCATCATGTTCAACAAACACCCCAAGTAAGATGGAAATGTGGGAAAGGAGGGATGAGTGTGGATCGGGGAATGAAGGAATGGATATATGACTGGATGGAGGGGTGGGTTTATTGCGTTAATCAGTGCCGGCAGCTTTTCGAGATACAAGCGACTTGTGATTAAAGTGAGTGAGAATGATAGTGATTGGCATTAGCTACATTACAAGCTACAGAGAAAAGTAGCTAACTATATTGAAGCTATTTCACGGCCACAGATTCTTGCTTTAATTTTCGCCAAGGTGGACTCCATCCTCTGGCAGCTGCTAAGAGTGCGCTGTAACGAAGGTGTGCGCAGTGACCAACGAAGGTGCACAATAGGGGATCCATAGCCTATGAGGTGCCGCTTCTGCCAATTCAACACCAATCATGAACACTCAAAAGCAGAAAATCCCAGTGTTTTGCCACGTTACATTTCTGTTTGAATTTGTCATTAATTAAAATAAATTTACAAAGTGAATTAATTAACCTACAGCATTTTAAAGTTACTTTGCTACTGATGAGCTAGTTTAAAACGTTAGTAGCGTCTCTACTTGTAGTGAGCTACTCTTCATCACTCCTCCTAAAACGTGCGCACGCACTCTTACTCACTCATGTTATGAAAAGGTCTTGCTAAAGACAGGTTCACTAGATAATCTATACATACGTAAGAGATCTCTCTCCCACACACACACTAATTTCTCCTGCTTTGCTGAGGCAGGCAGACTCACACAGTGCAGGATTGTTCGGTAGTTGGTGTAAATAAGGTACAGAGCTCCTGCTGGGACACACAACAGCCGCCTTTCTTTCCTCTTTTCCTCGGATGGGAGTCTCATGCTCCGGCCTCCGGTTTACCCAGACAGTCTCCTTTTCTTTCTTTTTCTACGTTTTACTCTCCCTCTCTCCTTCCGTTTGTCTTTTGGGTGCCTCTTTCTGTTGCTTTTCCCTTTTAGTGGGGGAAGCTACTTTTAGTCACAGTCACTTTTTTCAAGCTAGAAGCTGCTTATGATTAAAAGTATCTAAGCTACCGTTTTAGTATGGTAGCTGGCCATACTACAAGCTACAGAGAAAAGGTAACTACGACGTATTTAGTATTTGTGCTGTAACATACTCTTAAAGTAAATAAAATGTTTAAATGTGAAATATGATGTTTAAAGTAATATGAAAACCTGTATTTTTTAAAACAATGTAATGTCAAATTACAATAAGGTTTCGATGATGTTTTGGAGGTAGAGAATGTTTTCTGCTTGCATAAGTTTAGGACGAAGTTACACTCAAATGTGTAAGTACTGTCCGCCTTTCAGACTCATACATTTAGATAAATATGGCCACGGATTCTTGCTTCCATCTTGTCCATACTGGATCTTTTGTTTGACTCAGTGGGCACAGTAGCTCTCAGATGCCACTTCTGTTGAAAATACTTGTCTTTGTAAAGAGAAAAAAAAGTATATTTTATTGCAACGATGTTGTATTTTACCAGGCTAAATGGCTATTTGTTAAAAAGGAAAAACTACAGCATTTTAAAGGTAACTTCAAAAGCTAATTGTAGAGATTACTCCCCCACACCGAGATTTCAGTTTATCTCTCTCTCTCACACACTAACGCTCACTCCCTTGACTCCCTGCCCTCCTGCTAGCCCTTTCTCTGTGTTTTGTTCTTCACTCATATCCCCCTCTGTCTCTCCTCCATCTCTATCTATCTCCAATCTTTTGGCTTTTTGGTGTAACTGCTTCCCCCTAGTGGTGTGTTTTTGTGCTACTGGGCCATTGAAGCAGGTCAGACGTGGAGCCAAATTTTGAGAACCCCAAATAATCATATTCCCCCAATATTTCAACTCATAAATTATAGCCTTGAGCTGATTATGGCAGACTCTGTTTACAAACTGCCCGACTTTTGTACCATACTGTACCGTAGTCCCAGCTTCTCTCTCTCTCTCTCTCTCCCCCTGTGGAATGTGAAGGGGGCACGGCTCCTTCGGCTTCCTGCCGTAGTAACAGCAATCCCATTGATGAGGCTCGAACCTGGCAGGAAAAAGGGGCAAGAGCAGGATGGATTACTGTACAAACACACTGTCAGGCTGTGTGTGTGTGTGTACAGATATGGGTGTGAAGTTGAGTGTGTATATATATATATATAAAGAGAGTATGTTGGTTGTGTGTGTGTGTGTGTGTATTGATTTGTGTGTGTTTGCATGCTTGATTTCTGTGGGAACAACTTCTGAGACAGAGGGAGGGAGCAGTGGGGGAGGTGGAGAGACAGAGTTTATTTGTTTTTGTTCTTCTCACTGGTTTGCGATTTACAGAAGTGCAGTGCATTCACTTGAGGAAAATAAATTCTGCACTGATTCATGAATTTATTACACCATAATCTCAGAATTCCAAGCAAGTTTTTTATTTTAAAATTTCTGAAATAATGAGTTATCTTTTTAATGGGAAAGAAATTCTGCTCTGTTTTTCTTTGCTTATTATTTTTGCCTGCACAAAGTGGACAAACTAATAACAACCCTATCTGTATTCCTTAATGTTCCGAGCATCTCACAGTGTCCCAAACCCAAAACAAATTAAAACAGAATTAATCTAAGGAGGGATGTGTTTGTTTTGGTGGAATAGAGCTCTTAAGTAGTCTACATGAGAACTTTTGCAGGATTTTTGAGATATCAAAGTGATTTTTTTCCCAATTAAAACTTTATCTTGTTAATTTTCCCCCATGGAAACGTTCATTCATTCATTCATTCATTCATTCATTCATTCATTATCTGAACCACTTAATCCCTCGAAAGCAATCCTCTGACTATCTTTATATCTTCTTTAAAAATGACTAACGATTCATCTTGAACTAATGCTTGCTGTGTATTAAATGTGCCCGGTCGTCCAGAGGAGGATGGGTGTCATGGGTGTGGTTGCGGTGAGGATGAGGGAAGGGGATAAGGATACTGTTGCAGGCAGAGTGAAAGGGTTTGTTGAGGGCAGGTGAACACAAAAGGTAAATAAGTCCAAAATGCACACAAAAAACAGGAGCAAAGTAACAAAAGAAAGGTGAGGCCCGTGCTCCCAGTCGTAGGTGTTGGGTAATGGAGGAGACCCTCTCCGAGTAACCGGAACAAGCAAGGTCCTTATGCTTAAAGACTTGGGAGGTGAGCTGACAATGGCCCAGACTCAATAGCCTCCAAGGCAGTCTGGCCAGCCGGAGAAAACACACTGGGAGTCACAAGCCTGGGGAGAAAACACAGGAGAGAGGAGTGAGACAAAGAAACCAAAAGGGGCAATCCAAAAAGGAGACTCAAAACCAAACCAAAAGCAGAAGGGTCCAATGTCCAAACAAAAGGGTGGAGCAGGAAGGGTCCAAAGTCCAAATGAAAGGGAAGAGCAGGAAGGGTCCAGGAGCTCCACGAAGCGTAACACGAGCAACCACACAAATTATGAGGGAGACAGATGGGTTAAACTGACTTAAATAAGACCACACAACTCAACAAACGAGTGCTTGCACCAATCCCAAACTCAAGGCAAAACAAGACACAGCTGAACTCAACGATAAGCGTGGGGGTGTTCTACACAGATACTAACCTACTAGGTAGGGAACACGCAGTGCAAACAACATACCAGGAAATGGGGTGCGCTCTAAACAGATAGTGGACTACTCAGAAAGGCACGCAGTGTAGACACAGAACCCAGCAGTGAGGAGCAAGCTAACATAGAAAGCTAAGGCTAACCCGAGGAGACACAAGGAGCACCACAGACACACCACCCGAAGTGAACCCAGAAGGCAGGAAACAACAAACAGACACTTTAGCTGGGTTCACAGTGGCACGGTCCCGTCTAGGTTGGGCGGGACCGTGACAATGGGGTCCAGTTCCGAGTCTTGTTCCTCTCAAGGTTTCCTATTAGAGGGAATTTTTTCTTGCCACTGTCGCCTCAGTCTTGCTTGTTGGTTAGATATAAAGTGCTTTGTGACAATGACTGTCGTTATGAGTGTTATATACTGTAAATAATTTTGAATTTAAATTTGAATCCCAATTGGTGTTTCCTATCCTAGGAACTATGGGCGCAAGGCGGAGACCAACTCTGGGCCGGCGCCAACACACCGCAGGGCACACACACTCTCACTCACACCTTATAGGCCAATTAAACCATACTGCATGCTTTTGGACTGTGAGAGGAAACCGGAGCACCCGTAGAAAACTCACGCCAACACAGGGAGAGCATGCAAGCTCCACACAAAAAGACCCTACATCTGACCCAGGGATCGAACCCGGGACCTTCGTGCTGTGAGGCAGCGGCATTTACCACTGCGCCGCCGTGTTGCCCCAGCGCACCTCCCCCCCGCGAAAGCTTTACATAGTTACTTTGGAAAAAACATGAAAACTTTTTAAATAGCTTTTCCCTCTGATTTTTCCCGCTTTATGCTTGCATAACAATTCAGTAATTTCAAGATTAAAAGCGCTCAATATTGAATGAGGTCTGAATATTTTACACATAGTTAAGGTATTTAAAGCCTCTCTCTCTCTCTCTCTCTCTCTCTCTCTCTCAGTACGGCGTACATGTCACACTTTGGGACCAGGGATTTGCGAGCGTTCTCCG
Source organism: Distichodus sexfasciatus (assembly GCA_032718565.1). Classification (NCBI taxonomy): domain Eukaryota; kingdom Metazoa; phylum Chordata; class Actinopteri; order Characiformes; family Distichodontidae; genus Distichodus; species Distichodus sexfasciatus. The sequence goes on along the minus strand of JAVGVS010000505.1, from coordinate 5,665 downwards.
TGGAGCCCCTCCTCATCTACCCCACGCACTACACCGGTGAGCCGGGCTACTTCAGCGACACTGAGACGTCCACCATCTGGGACGACGAGGCAGTCAGTACGGACTGGGACCGAACTTACAACCGCAAACACAGTCAGCAGGGTCACATCCGCCCCACAGCGCAGAACAGCGTCACGGGGGACACACCACCGCCCGCTGCCCGCGCATCCAGAGACGAACTGTGAAAACAGAGGAAGAAGAGACTCAACATGCACACACACATACACACACTCAGGCCACGAATGCTTGATCTTAAAGGTGCTTTGGTGCTGCACTGTGCAGTTCTGATAATGCTTTTCCTGGGTTTCAAAAATGGTTTTCCATTGCGAGCGCACCTTCCTGTAGTATCTGTAACCTGTAGCTTTTCTCGGAAACCAAGTGTCTCAAGCAGGAACCAAAAGGACAAAATTGTGTCAGAGACAGAAGCGTGAACTCCACAATTTCAGATAACGGAACCATGTTAACTCCTCTACAACATCCCTTTCCTTAGTGCTGTCATCTGGCTCTTTACTGTAATCACTGGGCCTCATTCACCAATATTTTCTTCTTTTTTCTTAAGCTTGCTCTTAAGAAAGTTCATACAAATGAATAGGGTAATATCAAACTGTACTGAAGAACACCCAATAAGCTACTGTTCTGCATAAAAACATAAAAATGTGTGAAAATGTGCTCTTCACCATTTGTAGATTCTCTTATTACCTAAGAACAAATCTCAAATAAGAAAATATTGGTGAATGTCAGAATCTTTGTGAAAACTGCAAGTGGGTTTTAAGAACCAATTTCACCAAATGGTCGGTGAATGAGGTTGTTTCATGGCTTTGCATCGTTGTTTTGTCCTTTAAAACTTTGTCATGTGATGTCATGACCGCTACCATTTTTGGGATGGAAAGCCACACCAGACAAGAACCTTTTCACTAGTAGTTAAATAGGAGTGTTGGAATTAATCACATAATCGATGCATCACAATGCAGACGTGGACAGTTCTTCATCGATGCAGTGGCAGACCATAATCGCTTATATCAGGGTTTTCATCCAGCGGTCCTGGTGGTCTTCATCGGCATTGATGGTGGTCCATGACATGCAATCCAGTTTCACTACTGAGCTCTCTTCTTAAAAAGTATTTCATTTTACTTATTTTACAAAATATTACCAAATGATTTGTCCATTTTATGAATAATGAATTCAATGCAAAAACTAATAGAAAAATTTTGATATCTTATCAAATCATTGACCTGATAATCGTAATCAAATCGTGAGACCAGTGAAGGTTCACACCTCTCGTATTAAATAGTAAGATAACTTATGAGACCACACAGCCCTTACACACTCTCCAGCCCTCCTTAGCCTCTCCTTCATCTACTGGTCATCAGCCAATAGCATTACAGCAGGCTGAGATGCTCAGACACCATTGGCTGACTTGTAGAAGAAGAGAGGGAGAAAGAGAGAGCAAATCTGTTGTTTTACACTCAATGTATTTATTTTGTACTTTCTACAGACTGTGTGTTTATCTGTATCATCTCATCTTCCATCTGTCTCATTGTACTGTACCTGGAGGAGGCTGTGGGACCCCTGGAGAGGGACGTGAGGAGGAAATTGACAATTCAGGATAAACACACTGCAGAAGTTGTTCAATAAACAGGACGTATCAAAGGATGTAGCTCACTGGAGACAGAGACAAGGCCTTTGGAATAAATGCAACAAAGAATCATAAGCCAATGGATCCTTTTTTAATTTATGAGGGTAATTACTGTAATTTAAATGAAACATATGTTGTTTATGGGCAAGTGCAGGGAATAAAACCATCAAAAGTGTCAAAAATGAAACGAACAATGAACGTGCTGCATTGTGGTGTGTGTGTGTGTGTGAGAGATTTTAAGCTGGACAAAAGCCATCTGTTTTTTCTTTTCTCAGCACACTGTTGCACATCTGAAACAGGTTTGCTGTACAGATTTTTCCTTTGCATATGGACACTTGTATACATGTTTACACTGACCAGCAGGCTGTTTAGTCCACTAGATGGTGCTGTAGGAGTCGGTGACTCCACCAAAACACCAAATATACTACTGTAGGCTCTCCTAGTTTCACATACACAAATCAACAGTAGTAATAATTCACAAGACAACATTTTAATATAACGCTAATAAAGCTGCACAATAAAGTTGAACAATATGCTTTAATAAAATAAAAATAGTCCAAATTAGCCCAAATCATATTAGAGTGCTTTTAATCTGAAAGCCTCTGATCTTATAACACAATAAATGCTCTGGCGATCTCCTTTGACAACAGTTGGAAATCTATCAACTACTTATTATTTGTGAACATACTAATGCCTTCAGACGTGACATACAGGCAAATCGTGCACGTAGAAACTGACCCTATTTCTTGTTCAGGCTTGTTTACATCTGGATTTGTTTTAATGAGTAAAGTAATCAGCAATATGAGCAATGACGGAATCTCCGTATAGAAAAATATTATCTGAAGTAGATGTGGAGGCGTTTGCTTTGGTGAGTTTGTAAGTGTACTATGTAACTCAAAATGCTGACGTGTGTGAAAGCAAGTGTCGCAGTGGGTGCCGGGATGACGAGTTGAGGTACTCAGTTGCAAGCCAATTATTGACAAAACTTCAAACAGAAACTGACAACAAACAAAACAAACTCTCCTTCTTGAGAAAAGCCCACCGACACGAGAGAGGTAGTGTGAGGGTGGACTGACAGAGACAATAGGGAAAAGCTAAACTTTTATCAGGGAACAGAAATGAGGGGCCGGATCTATTAAATGAAGATTCAAGATTCAAGATTCTTTATTTGTCACGTGCAAGTTATACAGGTACAACATGCAGTGAAATGTATCCTGATCCGCTCTTTTAACTGTGCAATAGACGAGGGAAAACAATAGACACAATACAATACAAACTTACAAACATGAGACTGACTTAAATAAGGAGGTTGGGGTAACAGGACGAAAAAAATAAAACTATAATATACAATAAGGAACATAAGTTACATGTGCAATATAAAGTTACCTGTGCAAGTTTGAACCTGAGATTGCAAAATTGTGCTAAGACAGAACAGGTGCAATGAAATGATTTCTTTAAAGTGCCAAGTGCAACTGCTGCATTGTACATAGCAGACAGAGTAGAGCATGTGATATGGACAACGAAATGTGGCAACCAGTATAAGTGATTATCACAGTTGAGGTTTAGATAACAGTCAGGCAGTATAAGTTATCATAGCACTATGAGGTATATGATAGCAGCATGTAATAACATGGACAGGACATGAAGGAAACCAATCAGAAAGCAATCAGAAAATAAGCACGATAAACCAATAAAGGGATAACCAATGAAAACTAGGGTCAGGACTGAAACAAACAGGAACCAGGTGAGGGTAGTAATAAACCGTGATCAACCAATAGGACACACTGGGAAGGCGGGACAAGGACACAACAGATAGGAGACAACAAGACAGAACTGAATACATCAAAATAACTGAAATGGCGGCATATGCTGGCTGCTCAGCAGAATCAAGGACTGGTATGGCCATAACAGCAAGACTATGTTCACCAATAAAAAGTTGATTGGTTGATCACCAGAGCATTTATTAATTGTGTTATAAGCTCAGTGGAGTTCTGATTAAAATGGCTTCTTTTGTTATTAAAGCATTTTGGGCAACTTGTTTTTAGAGAGTTCTTATTTCAGTTCAGTTTTACTCTTCAGACTATATATGGACTGATATAACCCTCTGATATAACACTCTATTTTGTAAAATTGAAATAAAAACTTTTTTTTAAATTAAGCATTAAGGTCTAGTCTCTTGAACATGGATTAAAACTAGTCTTAGACTGAATTGCAGTACCAATGGAGATTCTTTAGTGAAACTACAAGGTAGTCTAGACTCAGGATTAACTCTAGTCTGTTAACTGGTCCTTAATGCACCATTCTGTTGTGCAGATTTTATCCCATATCTCAGACATTTCAACATCTCCCAGATCATTCACTTTGTCATGAACACTTTCTGTTTCTCTCACTCCTCCTCCTCCTCTCACTCCTCCTCCTCTCTCTTCTCACATGACGTCACTTCAGCAAACACAGAACCAGGAAGTCACTCTCACTCAGTTCAGAGAAAACCAAACTGATCTCAGAGTTCTGCTCGTTCGGTCTTGAAAGGGCAAGAAAATGGCCACTGTTTCTCACGATGAGTTCATGTGTCCAGTGTGTCTGGAGCTACTGAAGGATCCAGTGACCATTCCCTGTGGACACAGTTTCTGTAAGGTGTGTATTAACGGCTGCTGGGATCAGGAGGATCAGAGGCGAGTCTACAGCTGCCCCCAGTGCAGAGAGACTTTCACTCCAAGACCTGTTCTACGCAGAAACAACATGCTGGCTGAAGTGCTGGAGAAACTGAAGAAGACAGAAGTCCAAGCTGCTTCTGCTGCTCACTGTTACGCTGGAGCTGCAGATGTGGAGTGTGATTTCTGCACTGGAACAAAACTCAAAGCTGTCAAGTCCTGTCTGGTGTGTCTGGCGTCTTACTGTGAAACTCATATCAAACCTCACTATCAGTCTCCTGCCTTTAAGAAACACCAGCTGGTTGAAGCCTCCACAAATCTGCAGGAGAAGATCTGCTCTAAACATCACGAAGTTATAAAGATCTACTGTTGTACTGACCAAAGCTGCATCTGTTATTTGTGTACGATGGACGAACATAAAGGCCATGACACAGTCACAGCTGTAGCAGAGAGAGAAAAGATACAGGTAAAAATACTGGAATTAAACTGTAATTTCTGAATAATATAATGGAGATGAATGTTATATGAGTATGAAGGTGATCCATGGACATGTCATAACTCAAGCAGAGTAATAAACTAACCAGCTTTACACAGCTCATAGTACACTTTAGACTCTGTAGAACAAGAGGAAGCTTTAGCTCTTTAACTGCTGTAAGATGGAGCTGATCACTAGTTGAAGAAATCTTAAAAGAGCTCTTTCAAAACCTCTTTCAACTGCTCTGGAGTCTGTTAAAGTGTCCAGATATTTCACATTAAACACCAGGATGTAATGTATGTGTCTCCAGAGTGAGTTAAAGGAGCTTCAGACTGGATGTGAGCAGAGACTGCAGGAGAAACAGAAGAAGCTGGAGGAGGTGAAACAGGCTGTGATCACTATTAAGGCGAGTAGTGAACAGACCCTTAGCAAAAAGTAGTTTATTCAAGTGTACTATGAGTATACTTATTATATACTAAAACCGAGGCAGTATACTTGAAGTTTACTTTTTATATACTATATTTTATATGCTTAAGAGTAGTGTAGTGAAGTATACTTGACTTATAGTGATAAGTATAAAGAAAAGTCTACTAAAGTCTAAAAGTATACTTTTATAAACTTAAAAATGTTCAAATTTAGTCTGAAGAAGTATTAAATTAGTATACTCTCTAGTACACTACAAGGTACATGGTACATGGTCCGTTGTATACTTATACTTATATACTTGTACTTTATACAATTGTACTATATTTATACTTATACTCAAGCATACTTAATAAAATGAACTTTAAGTATACTACTTTTTGCTAAGGGGAGAGCTGTTGGAGCAGATATTACACACCTCAGTTAGGACACACACACACA
>JAVGVS010000504.1:210980-253827 GCA_032718565.1 Distichodus sexfasciatus | reverse complement strand
CACACACACAAAAGACTTCTACTCTTTCTAATTTTCTTCTTTTTTTATATTGTATATTCTATTCAGCAAACCATGCTTGGCCCAAGCAGATTTGATTCAATTATCTTAAATGATGATATTATCAGGAAAGTTAGTCGTAAACATGGATTCAATGGGAACAAAACAATGTGCTTTGAAGACATTAAGGTACAGAACTTCTAAACTTTGTCAAATGTTCTATGAGACCATGTCTGTGTGCAAAAGTCCTGAGCTGACCCACATTTCATAATATTTTGCTAGGATAATAAAACAATAGGTACATTGGTTTATTGTCACATGTGCAAACATATATGCAAATATTGTTTCACAAGGCAACACTCAAAAATACAGAAAATACAAAAAGTACTTATAACTAGAAATTATTGTCTGTGTATGATCCAGAGCTACACACAGGGTCCAGGCCTTTCTGAAAAAGGGTTAATATCTAAATCAGCACTGGAGAAAAGTGAGAATATACAAATTGGAACAGCACCTGTGGACACAGACACTGACCTTCAACGCTCATCCTTTCTCAACTATGTAAACCTAATGTATCTCCTCATTTATAATTGCATAAACATTAAGTATGTTATTAATTAAGCTATATTAAGCTAAATTACATGGAATGCAAGATCAGAGTAATTGTACATTTGGAAATCCAGAGTCCTTTTGTAATTACTTGTCTGTATTTTATTTTTATTTTGTACAGAACAACGTCCCCGGTCCAGACATATATAAACTGCCTACTTTCGTTGACGAGTTGAAGAAAAAGCCTGGCAGTAAGAAAGGAATATGTGCGACCGGAGCCAAGCGATTTGTGGAGTCCAAGGTACAAGACTCAACCACTAGATGGAGACAAGTCCTGAGAAAGCTGGACACTTAGTCCTCATAACGTTTCACAAAGCAATTGCAGCTCCTAGCATGGTAATTGGCTTTTGCTAAGAATATGACTAGTTAACTTGTGTAATTTTAAGTGACAAATTTTCAAGGTTGAAAATGTTATGTTTTAAGGTTACCATTACGGTAAATTGGTGGTTTAATTTTATTATGACCTAATGGTTAATTATCCAGTCCAGTGGTTCCCAAACTTGTTTTGCAGGGCCACCTATAGTTGATAAGAATATTTGCCACTGCATATTTCCCGATGTACTCCTCACTCCTTATTTGAGCATTCGGTCATTATGTTTTCATTCGGTTATATGTTTTATAATGATATTTCATCTCAAATCCCAAATGTGTATCCAAATCTGTGTTTATGCTGTGAAAAGCCTACTTTTTATCCATCATAAAAGTTTACACAGTCTTGTGTTAAGTGTAAACACGTCAACTTTAAACTAGCATTTAGTCATATAAACATCTGGTTTGTAGTTTGAGCCTAAAATGTCAATGCGTTAATGTTTTCTATCGACTTCAGTGTTAACGTTTTTTCAATATATCAAGATTTTTGCTCATGAAATTTCTTCTGTCTCTCTGAGAGAAAACTTAAAACCTGAAATTTTGGTCAATAGAAAGTGATTATTTTGTCATTGTGAACACACCACAGCACAGCACACAGTGCACGACAAACAAAATGTGACCTCTGCATTTGAGCCATTCGTGAAGGAGCAGTGGGCAGCTAACATGGCAGCCCCCGGGGGTAGTACCTTGCTGATGAATGCCTCAGTGGTGACTTTACTTGTCTGGGATTAATTTGTCTTTCCTCACCCCTCACCAGGAGGCACACTCCCCATTCTCCCACATTTCCCCCCACAACCCAAAGGCATGCAATATAGGTTAATTGGTGACTTTAAATTGACACCGTAAGGTGTGAGTGAAAGTGTGACTGTGTGAGTGTTTGCCCTGCGGTGTGTTGGCACCTACCCAGGATTGGTCCCCGCCTTGCGCCCATAGTTCCCGGGATATGCTCCGGCCCCCGACAAAGGGCCGAAAACATGATTCAAGTGAATATTAAATTCTTATGCATTTACACGAATGTGTGGGAAGATAACGCTTGTTTTATGTTTCAGAGACGCACCAAGACGAGCCCAAAGGTCGAAGAAGAATTACTTGCTACTCTCAATGTCACAAAGATGCGGTCAAAGACTCCTGTAATTGAGGTAACTGGTAAATCACAATTACCTATTGATATAAACATTTTCCAGAAAGCAGTGCAATATATTAAATGTGTGTTGAAGAATCCTATTTGAGGATTGAGGAAATTACTGTAAGTTTAGAATGGCAACGATATAGCAGTTACAGATTCCAGCTACTATTTGGCACAATGTTTTTTACGTGCATATTTTTAATACGTAGACAAATGTACATATAGTCACTTTTTTTGACAGTCAAAGAAAGTGTACATAGTTCCATGTAAAATACAATGATCACTGTCTTCAGGAAACTGTAGTTACTACAAGTAAGGATGATGAAAAATTAAACAATGAGAAGCTCAAGAAGAAACAAGTTGGGTTCGGTACTGAGGAGCGATTTCCCGCTGTCCATACAGAGAGGATCTACCTCACCACCCTAGCTCAGTGCTCACGACCTGTGGTACACATGCATATGCAGATAATATTATGCATACTTTTATGATTATTTAGCATTAACATTAAAAGACCTCTATTTTTACCCTGATTCTCTACATTGGTGTAATTTAATTTTACCTTTAGTATTTGTGCATTCTTTAATTCTCTTTATCAAACAGAATTTTCCTGGTCCTGCATCATATGATCTCACTTCTGTAATCACTAAAAGCAAAACAAAGGGTGAACCAAAGTCAGCCCCCTTTCTCTCCTCCACTCCCAGAACTAAAACAAGTGAAAACATAGTAAGGACCACATCCTGAAAGCATTTCACAAACGTCTCATTGCAAGTTGCTAACGATACTGCATCTAATATTAAATTGATTCAACATACTGTTCTCACTCAGCTACAATTGTGTCAGAATGACTGGGTTGAAAGAATTATGTTCTCTGTTTTCCAGAACAAAATTAGTCATGGTCAGTTTAGCATCAAAAATACAAATTTCTTGAATGATGATCACAGGCCATTGGTCATCTCGAAAATCCTAAACCTCCTGCAAAGTCCTCAAAAAGAAAAGTTACAAAGGTAAGAGATGCTCTTGTGTTCATCAACGGGACACAAATAAATTGTCCGTAAATTGGGCGTTTCCCAAAAGAATAGTCGCTAATGTATATCAACACTATGTTAGTTGCTAACGTAGTGAGCAAATATGCTTTTGGGAAACGCACCCCAAATCTATGTATTTACCAATGTTGGGAAACCTGTTTTTAAATGGTAAATTTTCTGCTATAAGCTATGTATGATTATAAGCAGCTAAGTGAGTGAGTGAGCATTTGTGTCTTTGTGAGCACAGCACAGCACACAGTGCACCACAACCAAAAGTGACCTCTGCATTTGACCCATCTCAAGGCTACAGCCAAACAGCTGTTTTAATATATAGTAGTAGTTACCTACAGTACAAACTACAGAGAAAAAATAGTTAAATACATCCAAGGTATTTCAGTACCACATATTCTTGCTTCCATTTTTGCCAAGGTGGACTCCCTTGTCCGACTCCATCTTGCAGCTGCCAAGAGTGTACTGTGACATAATGAGTGTGTGCTGATGCCACTTCTGCCAATTCAACACCAACCAGAAATACTTGCTTGTTGAAACCTAGATACAGCATTTTAAAAGTAGCTTCCCTACTGATAACCTACTGAAAAAATGTAGTTAAGTTAGTAGTGTTTGGTATGTTGCAAGTGAAAGTATTGCCTCTCAATATTTACAGAGTTAAACATGTTATTTTATTATTTTTAAATGTGAATGTTTCTTTTGCAATTATTTGCCAGGGAGCAACTCGTGGTGATAGGTGTGAAGCTCGGCCGAGCCAGAGCTAAAAAGCAAGCTGACGGTGTGACGGCGCAGATTGCCCCGAGCCATAAGACTGCTGTTTCCATGAATGTTTCTGGCCAAGACAGATGACTCAAATATGAAGAAATTATATGATCACTATAGATTGCGGTCTTGTAATCGCACACCTGCGTACATGACTGCAGCCCATTTCAATCCAAGCACAGAACATCTAAGGAGGACCACAGCGTGCATTATGACAAGAAGAGTTTGTACTGCACTAAAGGCCTCCATCGATAATTTCATAATGTCCTGGCCATCGAGGCAAGCAAGGCTTTTTGGAGTTGCTGATGCATTGAATCTGAGTCAATCTGATCGATCTATATTGATCAGTAACTCTAATTGCTAGCCGTTCCAAAGGCTCCTAAAGTGCACCCATATAAAACTACGAGCCAGAATACAACATTTGTGACATAGTTACATAGCAACTAACTGAAGTTATAACTTGTAGTTATAATAACAACAAAGTACAATACTGAAATATATGAACTCTTTTCCCAAAAAAAACTTTCCAAAAAAAAAGAAAAATACTGTAAAATACTACACTGCAATATTTTAGTTAGTATAAATGTTTTTAGATACAGTATTTTGCAAGCAAATTGAAAAGTCTTAAATCATTACAATCATGCAATCATGTTGTGTGTGCAATTTTTACCTTTTGGATAAAAAAAACATGTTAAATGACCACAAACTAAAAAATACACTCATTGTTTTTGTTTACTTTTGATCCGCCTGTTTAATTTGAATTTCACTGAAAATGACACTGAATGAACTTAAGAGGGTCATATTTTGCATTGTGAATACGACACAACACACAGTGCACCACAATGAAATGGACTCTGCATTTGACATCTGTGAAGGAGCAGTCAGCAGCTTTCTTTTTGGTAGCACCTGGGGAGCAGTGCTTGGGAACGGTACCTTGCTCATGAGTAACTCAGTGGTTCCTTTACTGGTTCAGGATTCCCAACCGACGACCCTCTGATTACGGGGTCACCTCCATAACTGTTACGCGAAACTGTAACGCTACCAACTTCTTTAACAAGAATTAAAGTCATGTTTGCAAATATTCAGATATAATAATACAAATAAAGTTTCTCAATCAATTACAAAGAAATCTCAAAGATGTGTAACAGGCAGATGTTTCTGATTTGAGAAACACAGCTTGCTTACAATTTGGACACAGAATTTAAAAAAAAAAATTGAAATTTGTCGAGTTCATTTAAGAGCCACGTGATTCATGCTTGCAGTTACAACCTTGTGATATTATAAAACAGACAAGATATATCTTGTGCTTTATGTAAATATCAAATATTAAAAGTCTAAGAAAATACACATTCATCATTTATTTTTTACAAACTGTAAATCTGTTTTCTCAAAAAAAAAAACCAATTATGTCCATAAAACATGTCAAATATTTTACTTTATATCATCGTTTTATGGTGAAAAAACAAGAAAATAATGAAGGCTCATACATCAGAGTGGTGGAGGTCCAGTGGTATGACGCTCACCTCTGGACAAAGAGGTCATGGGTTCCGGAGCAACACCCTTAACCCCAAGTTTCTCCAGGGTTGTCCCTAAAATTAGGAAATGGAAGTCGTTCTGGATAATAGTGTCTGCTAGATGCCATAATGTATGCAAATTTGCTCTTTTTCCAAAAGTTCAGTAAAAATATTGTTCATTTTTTGAGGCACTTGAGATAAAACATTATTTGTCACTTTCTGTTCTTCCATCTCAACCATGTTTGAAATTAGTGTCGTGCAGATTTGCATATTTTGCTGTAAACTTCAGGAAATGCCCCTTCACAGTTCAACTCTTTTCTGAGCTTCCAATACAGCGATCCATCAAACATTTCCCAAAATTCTTGTCGCTCCATGTAAACATCAGCATAAAGCATCTGGAACCTAAAGAATAAATGGAGGTGTGTTAAAGAAAAGATACAATTCAGTGCATGCTATGTTTAACTGTGGAATGTGTTACAGATTTAAATGCATACGTTTTGCCACTTACAATTGCTATTTAAAAGTTTGTGTCTAACCACATTATTAAAATTTTCCTTAAGACTAAAATGCAACAATAGACACATGTAGTGCAGCAACATATTTTCATTATGAATATATGATACAAAATATAAAGGACAGCATCCCTACTGACCCATGAACATCTCTCACGAATTTCTCCAGCTGCCGTGTTGTGGCTTGGGCCTGGAAATGTTTGACTTTGGGCTCACCATACGCCCCTATGTCCACGTACATCTCATCCTCATCTCCTTTTGGGTGCACCATTCCTGGTCGACTGGGCAATATAAATGGGCACAGCCATAGAGGATACACCTAAACGCATAAACACACGGACAAATTCACATATATATGTATCTTTAGAGCAATGAACCATCTTTAGAGCATGAATCAAAGGCAACTGGACTTCTTTTAGGTTCTTGAAGGCAACAAAGCTATGTGTGTGTAGGTTCTGAGTCATCTTGTAAGCGGGTGTCTCACGTTGATGTGTTGATGGAAGCGTGTGACGGCGGCCTGCATATGCTTAATGGGCAGCAGCATGTCCTGCACCACGTGGTGCTGCTCGTACAGACGGCGAATTGTCTCGCCCTGCGTCAGCTTCAACAGTGAGATCTTGGGAGGAAGCATCCAACCAAACAGGTACCTGAACAACGCGGTGTTCCCAAATGGAATAATGTCCTGTGTGAGAGATAGAGGGGAGAGCGAGATAAAGAGAGGGAAAGAGAGAAAGAAAGAGAAAGTGAGTGTGAGTATGAGGCGCAGAGAGAAACACAGACAAATAGACAAAGGGGGGGGGGAGGCAAAGACAGACAGACAGATAAAGAGGGGAGGGGGAATGAGAGAGAGAAAGAGGCACAGACAGGCGGGCGGGCGGATGGATGGATGGATGGATGGATGGATGGACGGACGGACGGATAGATAGATAGACAGACAGATAGACAGATAGATAGATAGATAGTAAGACATAGAGAGACAGATAAACAGTAACTGAGCGAAAAAGAGAGAGAAGTGAAAAAAGTGGGAGGGAGGAAATGAAGGGATTTTTAAGTGGAAAAGTGGAATGAGTGAAAGACGAGTGGTAAAGCCACAGGAAGTAAAGAAGCTGCTGTGAGTGCGGGGAATCCATCAGAAACCAACAATCAATAGTCCCACATTACACACACACACTTTTTACATCACGCCATTTACTATGATTATCAGAAAAGGTCTGACAGAAAGTGTGTGTGTACATTTGTAATGTAATAAAAAGAGGAAACGTCAGGATGTGCTGATGGACACAGACAACTAGACAGACAGACGGGCAGACACACACAAACACACCCCTCCTCCACATAAAATATCAATTGTGCAAGAGAAAGAAAACCCTGCATTATTTATCAGGCAGTTTTTGCCTTGCGATAATTACCATGCATTACTTCCTTTAGCTAATGGCAGTCAAGGAAAGGGTTAGAAAACCAGAAAGTGTGTGTGTGTGTGTGTGTGTGTGTGTGTGTAGAGAAAATGTGATGATGTGATAGAACAGGGAGAGGAAAGTGTGTGTGTGTGTGTGTGTGTGTGTATGTGTGTGTGTGTGTATCAAGACTAATGGACTAGAAATGGTGAGTACAGAGAGTACAGTAAATAATAAATCAAACATGCACTTATCACTCAGTATCACAATACTATACAGTGTTTTGCAACCAAGTGCTGTAAATTTACACTTATTTCCCTACAGCATTTCACTGATTTTAAAATTCAGAAAAACAATAAATTTCATAAAGAAAGTATGTAAATCTACAGCAAACTTGTGTTTACAAGTCGTTTCTTTGCAAATACAGTAACAAATTGTGCATGTAAAGCATTCTGGAGGTCATACCCCATACCCCATTGCCAGATTTCTGACTGCCAGCCTGACTCACATCACCACTACAAAAAGTTGTGTTTTTCTTTGTTTTAAAGTATCATTTTGATAAAGTTGAAAAAGGCGGGGCAGCGTCTTTACTATCAGTATTACAAATAATATATATCCACTAACTTTGGAAAGTATTCCATGCATTCGGTTTCTGACAGTTTGATATTTATATATTGATAGAGATTATTGCACAGCTTCTTCTGGACAGACCTGTAGCTCCCAGAAGATGCTGCGTGTGTGTCTGTGGTAATAGTGTCTGAGTGGAATGTACTCCACAGCAATGCCATCTTCCTTCAGAAACTTCTCCACATGTTTAAAGAACCACGGCTTGTAATAATGGCCAATACGATTAATCTAAAGAAACACAAAAAAATCAATGTAAATGTTTACCTATACATATATATATATCACATACATGTAGTGATCACAATAAACTTGTAAGATCAACTTGGGAAATATTCTTACCACAATTGTACCTTATATGTGATAGTGATAGTGATAGAACTAAAACGTGATGCTTTTGCGTCTGTGCTGTTTTGATATTCTGGTTTGTATCTCTGACAAGAAATTTTATGTGCTATAATAATTAATAAAAATAACAAGTCCGTAGACACCATTTTTGTTATATAAGAAAAATCACACACTTGATGCCATGTAAAACCCTGTCTTAAATGGCCTTTTGTGTATATATATTTTTTTATTTGAACACAAAACACTATATACAATCCAATATATAATAAACACATGAATAACTGTGTTCTGACCTTGTCAGGATCTGCATGGTCTGTCATAATGCCAGTCATGATCACAGCCTCATCCAGTGAATACTGCAGACCCTCTACAAACTGGTTCTCCTTATTGGCTGCTTCCTCTGCAAATACCTTACAAATATTATCCAACCCTCTCACGGCTCTGTAGTGCAGCTTCACCCACTTCCGGGCCGGAATAATCCGAATCTCGGCCGCCACCAGAAAGCCCAGAGTTCCACAGGACCAAGGAACCGCGTAAAACAGATCAGAGTTCTCGGTCTGTAAGAAAAGCACTGAAAATCATTCTCATGCAACAAAATAAATATCATTTGAGTGCTTTAGTTGCTTCTAGACTAACCTGAGAATAACTTTGAAGGGCCAGGTTTCAGTGATTGGTTTAATTTACCAGTTATTTGATATAATGTTTTATACAGAGTGGTGGGCAAAAACAATTTCATGAAAATGATTCAAATCAGTACAATCCCATTGATAAAAATAATTCATACCTCAGTGCAGCGGACCAGACTGCCATCTGCCAGAACTAGCTCGTACGCCACACAAATGTGTTGAAACAGGCCATAAATATGAGAGGAAGACTCAATGCCGGTGCCCATTACAAGACCCCCTGAAAGAAAGAGACGGAGAGTGAGAATGAAAGAGAGATGCTAAGATGCTGTATGATATATTTTGATCTAGCATTGGCATTGGCTTAAATCTAAAATAATCCACTTGAACCAAAATATCCCAAACAACCCGTGAAGATCTACCAGCTCAAAGGCTAACATTCACCATTAACATGCTTTCAAATGTCAATTCCAAAATCAGTGGCTTAACAAAAACACACTGATAAGAGTGTTCAAAGTACAAGGAGGAACAACAGATTTTCCTCACATGGCTACTCTCTGCAGGTCTCCAAATGAATCTGCTACAGCAATGCAAAACATTTACCTCGTCATCATGCACATTTTCAGCCATCTCTATGCAATTGTAGGGGAGCGAGCCATTGAACCTAACCCACTTCAAGTGAGCCATTACTCATCCGTAACCCAATTAAGAGCAGCCTCTGATGCACCACACAAGAAATATAATATCGACCAGCATGGAAAACTGCATGTAAACGCTCCACTTAAATCTGTGATAGTGCTTAGGGTCATTAAACTGAATCCTGGTAAAAGGGGTTGAGAGAGAGAGAAAGGGATGGGGTAGGTGGTTGAGTGCGTGACTCCCTGTTTGGAATCGTAAAGTTCTGAATTGAATCTCTGATTTAATCTCTTGTAGGATTACAGTTTTGAGAACATACCCACTGTGAGATCATCAAGCTCAGGCACTACAGGTAAAGTCCAGCCAATAGAGTTCAGTAAGGCAGTCACCTGACCCATGTTTGCCAGGGGCTCCACGCGCACCACCTAAATTTAGAGGGAGACGAAAAGCTTTAGTATGTACTTGAAATCCTGATTCCTCCTGCTGGACTTTTCATTGCTTAAAATAAACAAGAGAACAAGAGAACATATAATTATGGATAAATCATTGAAAATGTGCCCAAACTTTTCCATAATACTTCATTCGCTTCCACTTTGATATTTTCAGGCTAATCCATTAATATGTCCCGAATGTGTCATTTTGAACGTTTACCAAATCAAAAAGCATTAGTTATGCTGCATTACAAATGAAACAATAAAGAATAATTTAACAGTGGAGCTGCAGTTATATCCCACCTGGCGTTCTGTGTCAACCTCCAGAATGTCCATCATGTTGATCATGATGTTCTTATGAGTTTTTTTGTATTTCCCCACTCTCAGAGACACAGTAAGCCAACCGGGACGGCCTGTGCACATATGTGTCTTGCCTCCTTCCTTTTTCCACTCACGAACCTAAAAACAAATATACATTTTATTAAAAACAGAAAATCATTTGTTGAAGCAAATTAAACTGCTTTAAATTGAAAATACAAGAAAGAAGGCGATATCAGTCACATATATACGTAGTTCAACTTTAAGTAGTTTAGATAGGACCCAAGGAAGTTGGGGTGGAGATACCAGAGAGTCCTTTCTTTCATCCCTTTTCAAAAGTCCTTGTTAAAAAAACAACAACTGGGGATTACATGTATAGGAACGGCTGTTCACTTTTCACAAGAGACTAAAAATAGAGTTGGGCCCTGCTCAACGCCAAGTTGCACCAACCAGAAAGACTGCCCATGTAAACAGAGAATGTAAGTCATTCTGGATATACAGTAAATAGTCATTTACTACCCTAAAACAATGAACAAATAAAACAGGTCACTCTAGTCTATTCATTTCTAGTTTCCACTCAAGTTTTAATCAGATCAGTCACTCTTGTGATACATGGGGAAACCATTCACACATTTACCATACTTTCCCATACATCTTCACATCATACATCAAACTTTTGGAGCCTAAAACACTGTCGGGCCCTGAGCAAGACCCTTAACTCCAAGTTGCTCCAGGATGACTGTCTCTGTAATGAGGCCATCTAAGTTGCTTAGGACAAGAGCATCTGCTCTTACTGCTTACTGCTGTAAATGTAAATGCAGTCAAAAGGACATAGAACATGAAAATACAGGAATTAGGAAATGTCAGGAATTGGAAGCAAGAATTTAGGTTTACACTAATACATGTAAGAGATGTTGAACATGCAGAATCGTATTTGCTTTGAATGTTTGAATTTATAAAGAACTTTACTTTTTTACTTACCTCAGCAAATGCACTAAGCAAAAACTACTTAACGAAAAGTGGGAAATGAATGGGGATTTGTTTTTTACTCATTCTTTACGACCAGCTAAAGCCCAGCTCCGTTCCGCAGGCGCCTCGAGTCCAGGTGAGTTCTTCTTACCTGCCTCTGAATGTCTCGGACCCGCTGCTCGTGTAGTTTCGGCGCAGAACACATCTTGAAGATGATCCAAGCTCGCACGTAATAATACACATCAAAAACGACAGACAACGGCAGAAGAAAAAGGCAAACAAATATCCATCGCTGGTGAATGATAACGTAATCTAGTCCCTTTATTTTGATCCACAACAGAAACAAAACAAGCAAGCCGCCGATATACAGTAAGGCATCCATTTCAACCTAAACTTACGTTTACCTGTCGAGTGCACGAAAACTAAAGTAATCTCGAATGTATTCCTCTTTTTTTAATATCGAGGTGATCGGAGATTGCGTTGTCAGCTTCTGTTGAATCAAAATATAAACCTTACACCCGCATCAAGCATAATTAATCTAACTCAGTTAGACGACAAAAAAACTCTTTTCTTTGCGTCACACCGTGCAACCGCGAATTTGAAGACTTGACATTTATTTTGCACTTTTTTCTAACCAACCTGTCTAGGTGGTCTCATTTGGTCCTCCCACATGCAACTCTGATTGGCCAAAAGCGCGTCAATTCAGATGACTCCAGTTGTTGCGTTTTAACCGGACATCCAATAGGAAAGAGGAAAGACCGTCACACCATTGACTTAGCCTTGTGCGTTCGAGTGCCGGGTAAACTATTTAGAAATAGGGGCGGGTAATTATAACGGACAATGCAATTAACTATCTAGACTTCTAAAGTATTAAAGTGACATCTTTAGAATGCATTCACGTTCATTAACAGCATGTTAGTTCAACTTTCACAGGTGGGAAATGCTGAATGTGATTTGCACGCAGGTCTTGCAACTCTAAATTTAACAATAACGAATCCACATGAATGCATTGTATTTTATTTGTAAATATGAACAATATGCATTGTTCAGTAAGGCAGAATGTCATTGTAAATCATGGCCTAAGCTACTACAGATCCCGGGGTGGGGCATATGCTTGCATGCATAGATGCATTCTCCACACTTTGACAGTGAAGCAACCGGAAGGCTACTTGCCTGGTCTTCTCCTCTGACTACAAACATCTCAATGAAGTGAGCATGACACATGGACAGTTCTGCTGGAAAGTGTAATTGTTTTCGCCGGAGAGTGGAATCTACGCGGAAACATGGAGTCAGTAATGCGAAGTTGCATTTTTATTCAGGCCGCTTCAGTCATATTTTTCAGGGTCTAACGGAACATGCCATAGTAATATTTTTCGATGTCAAAATACAGGCGGATAGGCTGAATTGCTTTCGGAAAAGATTAAAAGTGTAGAAGTTAAAAGTTACACTCTCCCTAAGTGGGCCGAGACATGTCGTTTTTAAACTTTTAAGGGAGTTTTCTTCTCAGGATCCTCGGTGCGTGTGGCGCCGTTCAGCCGGGACTGTGCGACCCCAAGTCGGTACTTATGCGCGGAAAACACAGCGTCTGTAAGGTTCCGAAGTGCTGTTGAAGCTTCGCAATGCCTTCTCTTCACCATGGTGCCATATTCATTGGCGTTTTCCTGATTGTCACAGGCGGCTCCACCGCTTTCTTAACTTCCAACCAGAATCGGCTGCAAGCGTTCAGCCTGTGCTGTGTGGTGCTTGGGGCTGTGATGCTCATATTGGGACTCTTTTGGGCAATGAACGGAAAGAGCAACCCAGTTACCTACAATAACGAATACACACACGACTACAGTCATGTCCTCTTCACCCCGCCGCCTGGAAACCACTTCCCAGAATCCCAGTCCGTCTTTCTTCACAGGTAAAAGTTGACCTTTTACAAATTAACAAAGCCACTGACATATGGAACAAGTTCTAGTATTCAGTCACCTTTTCTGTATTTTATAACTACAAACTTGGTAGAAGTATTCTCGGAGGGTTAATAATGCAGTTTTCACTTTCTGTTAGCACTGATTTTAATAGTTATGTGTAGAATATTGTAGCCTTCCTATGTAAAGCTTTTTAGTTCTGTTACTAATGTAACAGCAATTGACTTATTTATTACACTGGTTTGTTTAACTCCTACTTTTATTTCCAAGGTTTTATATGTTAAAAATGTGCTGTTGTATATATCGTTCATAATGTAAACAGAGACAACTGATTTAAATACAGTTAATTGGACAGAGCTGAAAATTATTATTGAAGAGCAAAATGTCCCATCAAGGTCCCCACCGATGGGACCCCAGTTTTGCATTTGTTTTGCTCATTACTGCTGATTACTGGCTCAGATTTGTGGACTAATCTATCAGGGGGACCTTGGGTTAACCCTGACCCTAGCCCCCAAGTTATATAAGTTAGATGATCACCCATACATTATTATTATTATTATTATTATTATTATTATTATTATTATTATTATTATTATTATTATTACCATTTTTGTCTATAACTTTGCTTGTTACAGAAATCCTGAAGTAATATTCTGTATCTGAGCAACACTCTAAGTGAAATATAATGAGTTAGTTTCACCCTCCTGTCTAAACAAACACACACACACACACACACACACAAAGACACACACAGAACTGATACACAATGCACGAAGTATATGTAAAGGATCATGGGAGTCATTACAAGCAATTACTCTTCCCTTAAAAGGATTATAATTCACTCAGTGGAAAGGCAAATCCAACATGAAGTATGTGCTGTATTGTACACTCCCAAATGCAATCAGCCTTAGATTAAAAATGCAGCACTAATGCCCTCTAGTGTTCAAAGTCTAACCATTCCAGGCAGTTTCATACAGCATTTGTTCAATAATTCATTCATTCATTTTCCAAACCGCTGTAATCCCATCTGGGGTCGCGCGGGGACCGGAGCCTATCCCGGCAACTTTCGGGCGCAAGGCAGGGACCAGCCCTGGGCAGGCGCCAACACACTGCAGGGCACTTGTTCAATAATTATTAATTAAACCTGAGCTATTTATATGTTTATAATGATCATAGGATTTCAACATTTCACTGAGGTTAAAATCATCTTCATTCTCTTTCCATTTCAAAACTGTAAATGAACTGTGGGAAGTTCAGTTTTTAGTATGTAAGCATGTTAACAGGCAACAAAACTTCATACAGATTTGACTGTAGGTATTGTGTGTTTGTGTGTGCATCAAGGACGATTGAAAGGCAGCGGCGAGGGGTGTATGGAGAAGATTTCGACTACCCTCCCATGGAGCCCATGTGTTTCAGTCCATCTACTCGGGGCCAACCTCCACATTGGGAGATGGAGCCACCGCCCCCTTACGAAGTTGCCATTAAAACCACTTGCAGCTCCACACACCTGCGACGCAGCTACTCGGACACCCTATTGGCCACCGAACCGCTCTTTAGTCGCTCTCGTGAAATCAGCTTTGAGGTGTAACAATTAGCACCTTACCTCCACCACTCTGCTTAGAGAAACTTAGTCCATATATGCTGCAACTTTGTTTTGACCTCACTTCAATCTTCATTTTTCACTATGCTAAAACAGATATGGAAACTTAGAGAAGATTATTAAAGCATCATAGAGTTCAAAAACACTTTAATTAATTACTGACACCAAAGCTTAACTGTGGCCCATTTTGCCAGTTTTTATGTAAGCTAGACAATATCTAGAATTTAAATATCCACCAAGGAATTATGCATGCACCATTGCCATTGCAGCATTGATGCTGCCCACATTTCATGGTTTAGATTTAGCACTAGTCAGATTTAGTGTCAGTGTCATTGTCTGTGGAAAGCATCATCACTGAAGATTTGTGAAGAAAAGAATGTGTAGTTTGGTTTATTTGCACAATCTGAATTCAAGTCAAGATTTAGCTTACAATGACAGAGTACATGTTTACTGAAATTTCTTTCTACCAAAGCTTCTTTCTTCACCAAGCTGATTTGGTGATCATTGTATTGCACAAAATGATATGCATGCTGTACAAATGGCTGTAGGTCAAACAATATATCTCTTTCTTTACCAGAAGCACATATTCACATGTGGCAATAAGTAGACTGTAATCTAAATTTCATGAGTTATTGAGCTATAAAAAACGAGAGGTTGGGGGTCAGCCCACATCGGACTCTTCAGTGATTTCTCATATATCCCATTTTTGCTCTTTATGAATAACATTTTGTACCAAGTTCCGTTTTTCACCATATTTCACCTCTGTGCATTCTTAACTCTAAAATGAAAGTGGTGGTTGGTGGAGAGTCCAGTGTGCATAAAAGGTTCCCAGAATCTTCAAACCACATGATGAAAGCCTGGTGTGATCTGCTCTCACAGACTACTACTCATGTTTAATTACTATTTAATGAGAGCAGTCTTGATAATGGATTGATTCGTCACGTCTTTGCAAAAAGCAGAATACAGAACTGACAGTGCTGACTTGAATGGAATATAAGTAATTAGACTTTTTTTCCGGAGGAAATGGATAATCTGGGAAGCCTTGATTTGAGTTAATGTAAGCGCTAATAGGACTTAATAATGGATTACTTCACTAATACAATCAAAAGTGAACACAGCATTACAGGGTTCTCTAGTGATCTTAGTATTACTATAGAACTTCTTAGTACCTTCGGCTATGGACATTTTGCACATAAAATAAGCATTATCTTTTGAGGAAGATATATTGGACCTACACAGTTTACAGTAGGTGCATGTAAACATGTTCTATATGGTCTTTGGGGAAAAACATGTAATTTATTGACCCTTTTTATTAAAAAATAAACAATTTACAGACTGGAATTAAAGTTCTTCAGTTGTTTTATGACATGTTCACATTGACCTTCAGTGTGTAACTGGTTTCTAGAATAACCTGATTGTCACAGTTGTCTAATCTATAATCTTTAGCCTTACTATATAGTTTGCGAAATGTATACTTTCACTTCTTTGGGTAAGGAAAAGACGTTGCTGCTTTTGCTGCTGAATTTCGGAATTGCTTTTAGCAAGTACGTTCCTCTGAGTTAGGTGTCTGTAAGAGCTCCTAAAATGAATTAAAAAAAATCTACATATACACCGCAAAACGAAAGAAAGAAAAGTTGTCTTCCTCCTCCTTCTCCATTACAACAGGTATACTTTTTTTTCCTCCAAAGTACAAATGAAAATTTCTTTTAATCTTTGCACATAAAACTTTGTCTCTCGCCCTCCACTACTGGAATAAATATTCTTTCCATCTCCTTGAGTGGTTTGTGTGACTTCCCCTTTAGAGAGCCACAAACGTTTCTGGAACAGAAAGAGAGGAGGAGGAGGAGGAGGAGGAGTGGTCCGCGGTCTTTATTCCAACGCGAAATAGTGTATATGGCCAAAAAGTGCGATCGATCAGTCAGACTTTGTAACAGGATCGCCGTCGTAAACAGGAATACTATTGTCCTGACGAAATGACTGGAGCATAATCTTCCCATTTTGGGCTTTCCGCAGGGCGGCGAGGCGCTTCCAGGAAATGGCTATTCGTCGGCTGTAGTAACCTGATTGTAGCTGGGCGCATTTTGTTTTCCCCCCATCCTGTAAACAGATTTCATACAATCTGTACTGCGTTGCGAGCACTGCTAACATTGATCTTTTGGCGCTCAGACTGGCCTTTTTTCTGCAGTTACAGGAACAGATGACCTGCTTTGGCGCTAAAAGGTACGCTGCGATTAAAAGAGCTCACCGTCTTGTCACCACTAGTCACAAAGTTAATTATTCTGCTGTCATTAATGCGAGTGAATGCTGTTGCAAATACAAGACGAAACACATTCACGGCTAGTGTTGGGAAGATCTGATAGCATTAAATGTTCCATATGTGTTATTGCGTTGGAGTTTAGTTCACTCACTTTAGACAAACTCTCGTTGTGTGACGCTGTTTTCGCGCTGTGCGTGGTTCTTATGACAAGTAGGACATGCAATAAACGTAATGATGTATCTTTGCCTTTTATGGATGTTTATATGTTTCTAGTATTAATAAAATAATTTATATGCAGCAATATAAACACATTTATTTACTAGCTTGTGTGTATAATTGGTAAAACTGTGCTTGTAAATGTGCCATATATATGCATAAATGTGTTAAAATGTAAGGGCAGTGTGTCTCGGATTGGTTAAAACCAAAAGAATGATTAATTAATCCTAAGAGAAAGATAAAGAGTGAGATACTTGTACTTTGCATTTATGTTTTTCTGAGGTTTGTGTCAACATATGTAATACAATTAAAATGGCCTCTTTTTTAAAATACATAATTTTATGTTTATCCAAAACAGGCTTTCTGAAAGTGGTAATTCAAATGTCCCCTTTAAAGAAAAACAGTTGTGCACTAATAGTGTTTGATCTAATAGGTCTTTCCCTGATGGGCTTGTTCCATTTCTCTCTCCATGCAGACTGTTCTGAGTTCTCTCACTGTGATCTCCGGAGACATGATCTGACACAAGGCTGGCCTGGATGTGTTTTGTGCTGTGCTCTATACAACACAACCCCCACCCCTCCTCCAATTCCCCCCACCCTGTCCCATAAGGGGACATACTCACTTACACACCCACACAAACCTGGAGCTGCCAGTGTGGCGGGTAGTGAGGGCTCACAAGGCTCAGGCAGGTTGTCGTTGGTTAAGGGAGTGCTGGTGACGGTGGGCTTGCTGCTGCTGGTGGCAGGGGTCAGCCTCGTCATGTACGCCTCTGGGTATGCACTAATTTTTGGCACCATCCTTTGCGGACTAGCCTTGTGCGCTTTCATCTGTGTCGTCTGCCACATGATGAAGTCCAGCAGCCACATGGCTGTACCGGGGCACTTTCTGCTTCACCCTCGCACCGGTACCCGATACACCTATGAGCAAGCCATTGCTCTGCAGAGGTAAGGGCAAAATAACAACGTCAAAAAAAAGAGAAAAGAAGACAATGGGCCTCATTCACCAACTGTTTTTTAGAAGATTTTTTTTTCTTTACTCAGTTTGCACCATGATTCAGACACTGCTTTCCTATTTAAGACGGCACAGAGGTGGCCACTGTGTTGGTGATCATAAGATTGGAGCTTTGAATCCCAGGAACCGCTGTTGTGCCCCTAAGCAAGGCCCTTAACCTCAAGTTGCTCCAGGGAGTCTCTCTAATTATGCAATAGAGTCATTCTGGATTAGACTGTCTGTTAAATGCCCTAAATGTAAATGTGAGATTTGTTTCTAGAGAAAATCAGAATCTACAACTGTTGAAGAGCAGTCTTACACAATATTTCATAAATGCATGTTTGTGCATAGCATGCCAGGGTTTCTTCAATTCTATAGTTGTATAATATTATATAGGGCTGAGTGATATGAACTTAAATCAGTATCATGATTATTGATACATTTTATGTCGATTACAATTAATCGTTGTTTAGTTTTGTGTTTTTGGTTTGTTTTTTTGCAGTTGCTGACATGGTCTGAGCTGCAAATATGCTCAACTATTAAAGCTGCGATATTTTTTCTAAAGAAATAATGAACATTTTTATCTTTGTGGTTTTGAAATAATTGAAGGAAAGCAACTGCAGATGTAGTCACAGACTAGACAAGGTGAAGTCACGTGACACCACACACTGCACTATGTTTTTAAGGGGCAGTACCTGAATATACACTGTAACCCTGTAATACTTAATACTGGAAAGTATTAACAGAATTCATTTTTAACAGAATTTTTTTAAATTATTGAAATTATTGCCAGGGGTAAATTTACATCAATTAATTGCCCAGCCCTAATTATATCATTTACATGTTTTAATTTTTTTGAGAACAAACATATTAAACTATTGGTGAATGAGGCTCAGTGTTAAAAAATGAGAGACAAGAAACTAAAAGCATGTCACCAAAATGAAAGATTGTTACACCCAGTGAGCACTGTTTCCAGTTATCTTGCGAAAGTATTGTTTCATAGTATTTGCATGTAGTCATTGACCTCTTAGTTAAAAGTGCAAAAGTAAAAAGTTCTAAAAGCTTTGATTATATTTTAAAAGTGGGTCACAGGGAAGTAAAAGGGACTTGAGTCTGTTACCAGACCCAATGTGTATGTTTCTGTTCTTCAGTCCAGTTTTAACACAAACCTTGAGGGAAAGCAACTCAGCCTTTTTATTTTTCCAAATAAACTGATGATTTATAAGGGAGTCATGCTGAAATTTGGATTATGGATTATGAAATATGTGAAACGATTGATTTGATACTTTAATAACTCTTTGTGAGGTCATGTTCTTGTTTTAGTTTACTGCTAAATAATACACAGTATATCGTCCACATTAGAAATAAGGAAACACAAATAGCAGCTTCCCCTTTCCATGTTTAAGGGTTAGGAAAAATGGACCTTTGCCAGTCAGATAATATCCAGTTGCTGCTTTATCATCAAAACAGTCGCACTCTTGACTATCCTCAAGAGACTGATAGACCTGTGTTTGAGGCGAAGACTGGATAAGACAAGAGACATGGAGTCATACCTCAGTGGTGCTGATGGCACGATTAGAGAAAACAAATGCTAACATAAACCAGAGTCTGCAGTGTGTACAGTATCTAAATGGGACAAAGAGGCATGCAACAGGGTTGGAGACGGAGAGCTTTGTCTCTTGTAAAATCCATCTAAAGAGAACTGGGGGTCTCTCTACCCATTCTCCCCGCTACTCTGTCTCTGGCTGGAATTGAGGGTGTTTGTATGAGAGCAATAAACATTCAGCTGCCTGTGTAAACTCAAAGCTGGATCTTCTGTATTAGGTCCTGTGAAGGAATAGACTGAAAAATCGGTCTGCTTGCATTCAGGCAACAGTGATCGTGACCTGTTCTGTATCTGCTTGTGTTAAAGACAGCACTTTCTCTTCTGTTTTCCTTAGAGGAAGCCTGTAGACACTGCTAGTATACAAGTTAAATTAATTAATTCATATGGTACAAGACGGACGTTGACTGATATTGGTTTTTCAGGACAGTTATCAATACTGATTATTGTTAGTTAATGCGGTGATAACCGATATGCAAAAAAAGAAAATTTTGTCAAAATTTAGTTTAATAAACATCAGTTTATTCTGAGAAATAAAAGGTCGAGTTGCTTTCCTTCAAGGCTTGTGTTTAAACTAGACTGAAGAGCATAAACCAGACCATCCAGGATTCCGCCATCTTGCGATCACAACTATTAATGCAAATTCAGCCAATCCCCGCAAACTCATCCCGACCCTTCAATTTTGACCAATTACCGCAACTTTTCCAAGTTTTTGACCAATCATTGTCATTTTCCACAAAACGCTGAGCCAGCGAACTCACTTCCTTTTTACATTTGGAAGACGCAGGAAACGTGTGATAAAAATGCTTCACATTTACCTTAAAAATAAATAGATGTTTAATGGCTATCAAATATAATAGTGGTCTTGATTAATTTATTAAAATGTAATTAATTTTAATTAATTGCTAAAGAATAATTTTAAAGGGGAAACAAACACAACTTTTTTCCACCACTTTGACTTGCTCCCGCAACTTAATTGCAACAAAGCGGCTAAAAAACTTTAATCACAATTTTTTAGAAAAGCTGCTGCAAAATCAGGCATTTTAGGCTGCAACAATCTTAAAAAAGATCTGCGAAATCCTGGAGGGACTGATAAACATAGTAATAAAACATAAAAATAATGAGAATAACCTAATGGGCAAGATTACTTCGGTTTGAGGTCCTAAATGTTGGTTTAAATAAATTTTTGATTAATTGCCCAGCCCTGACTAATATATGGGTATGAATGTTGTTATTGTAGTTTTTTAAAAATCTTTAAATAATTCTGGAATATTTTAACTGTCTTGCTTCATTTGAGGAAGCAGTATGCTATGCGAGTATAAAACTTTGTTGGAAGCACAAGCCAAATGAGCATCAAATCAAAAAGCATGTGCAAATGTGATTCTCTTTCTGCAGGAGACTGGACAGAATCCGCAGGATTTCAGCACAGGAGCAGAGGTCGGTCCAGCGTCCTCCTGTAATAGATACAAATCTCCACAGTCTGCCCTGTACGCCAAGTCCGTGGGACATGGAGCCTCCACCGCCTTATGAGACTGTCATAAAGACTTCTACATCGCTCAACCAGCTATGATCACTGCAGCGGCCTCCTGATCACAGCTAGGTGCTAAAGCTTGCTTCGTGCCAAGTTACAGGACAGATGTTGCTCTATTAGTATATGCATTGTTTACAAACTTACTTCGAGACTTCAGCCTGAAAAGACATTTAACCCATTTTTTCACATGCCTCAAGGGTGGTCTAAAACTCAAGACCAACTGTGGACCAAATTAATGGTTTTTAAATCATTACATTCAGTCAAACAAGCAACTATATTGTATTTTTTCAAATATTTTTGGCTTGCATTAAATATGATGCTTTCTGTGGCATTGATGTGACTTCCAGTGACTTCTATTGGCTGCATCTTTTGCCTTCAATCAGTTATCTTTCAGCTAATTTGATCACCAGGCACGTCTTGAGTTTTTGACATTTCTTTTAGATTCATGAAAAATTTAGTTTGCATTGTCAAGTCAAAATATCACTTTTAGTGACCAGTGGCTTTAGTTTCTTCCAGTTTACTCTTTAGAGTACTACATGGACCAAAAGGAAAAGTTATTGTCATCATCTTTGAAAGACATTTTTGCTTATTACATGTCCTGTGGCTTTTTATGACATTTTAAGATGATTACCAAACCAACGGTGATTCCAGAATCCAAGCACAATTGCATATAGGCACATTTTACAATGACACAGTAAGGGCTAGTTTCTTTCTCATGGATTAAGCTTAGTCTTGGACTAAATTGTAGTACCAATAGAGATTTACCATTCAAACTCAAAGCTAGTCTAGGACTAGCCTTAATCCTTGACTGGGAAGTTGGCCTTAAGTGTTTTAATAATGAACTAACGTCAGATCTTATTCACTTGCTATGTGACTGATGGCAGTGTTAAGTCATGCATAGATTTGCTGCTAGGAAGGAACCCAAAAAGAAATTAGTCAGATTGAGAAGTTGGATTTGAGAAAAGTGCTCCCATTAATCAAATTCCATAGAAAAAAGTATAAGTGAAAGTATAAATGGCCATGTTTTTGCTATTATCGAGAGAGCCGTGTACAAGATACACACAGCATGCAGAGTTTAAACTCTCCCAGATAAGATGTTGAGGAAAAATATTTTTTCATGTTATTACACTATCTAGTGAGACACCAAATTTGGTGTTCTACCTCTGCACAATCTCTTATATGCATCTTTCAGCCTTTGTCACAAGATGTTAAAACGTTAAATGATGTATTGTGGCCTGAACACACAGCTGAATCTGTTTTGACCTGCACCCGTCTTTTTCTTGCTTTTATTGTCACTTGTTCTTTCCCCATTCACTAAAATGTATTTTAATCAAAGATTTTCTACTTTCTACTAAAGATGGCACAATACCACTTTTTAGGTGCAATACCGATACGGATATTGTAATTTTGGATGTCTGCTGATACCGATACAGATCTGATACAATCTCTGAGTCTTTTTTAAACAGAAAACAGAAATACTTAAATACTGTTTTCCTACTAAAACAATGTAATAGTTACACACCCATATGTATATGCTAAATTATTCATTATTTAAATAACATCTCAAACATTTCTTATTCGTTTAAACACAGATCTGTAATTTTGTGACGGTCCCTAATCAATGTACCACACTTCAACCCCAAAAGCAAATCACACAATTATACTGCTTTATTTACAGCTTAGCGTTTTAGCGTCACAAGCTTAGAGAGCTTTTAAAGAATCTTGAATTTTGTATATGCTCAATTGTTTATTAATAAAATAACCTCAAGGATCTCAAAAAGTATTCGTTTAAACACAGTTCTGTAATTGTGAGACACTCCCTAAACCTGTGTCGCTAAAATGAACAGGAACACAGAAAATGCGAGCGAGAGCTGGTGGTGTTAAGCTGGTGTTGTTAAGGAAACAGTATAATCATGTGATATGGTTTTGGGGTTGTAGTGTGTTGCGTTGCTTGTTCTGCTCATTATCATATCAATATGTACGAATTTGTGCGAATGGCAATAAACCGGCTTTACCTCAGTGCCACTTCAGATGCATAACCAATTGAGCGTGCGCGTATTTACACATCGGCTCCATAGATCGACCCAATGCCACCGATACCCAGTCCAGCTATTAGTCGTTATCGGACCGATATCCGATCTACGTATCCGATCGGTCTCATCTTTTCTACTTCTAACCAGTTTTCATGTCACAGCTACAAAACTTGAGAAATTTTCTTGTAGAAATGCATCTGTAGTATCTTTGTTGGTTTCTGTTAAGCTGTTACTTCACACATCAGACTTTTCATATTAGCATGACTTATCAGGGTGAAGCTATGCAAATGCAGGGTTCCATTCATCACCAAATACAGTATCTGCCTTAACTGACTGTAGATTTTGTCTGCTATTGGTAGTTGGGTTTTCAGTGATTTAAAGGAGCTACAGTATATGTAAGATTGTGGCCAAAACTGGTACTGCAGTCAAATTCAAAATACTGTTGCGCGTTGTTTCCCCGCCCCAGACTCAAGGTTGCCAGATATTGGCGGATGCTACAAGAACCGATATTCTCCGCTTTCAGCTGTCTCCAGCTTTTTAAACGCAGATCCTCATTTTGTTTCTGCTTTGGTCTAGACGTTTTTGAGTGTTATAGCGAGGCCTTTTAGTTTTAATAGAGTCAGACATTTTTATAACATGTATAATCCAGAATGCTTGTAGCTCAGTATTAACTGGCAACCTGAATGCCGAAATGTGGTTGGCCAATAGCGGTGGGTGGCGCTACAGGCCAAAACACAAAATCAAAACAGAAAAATGTACTATGTTTCATTTTACAATTACTTGCCATAAATTTCTTACATATAGCTCCTTTAACATGGAAATCTTGTTGTGGGGGTATTGCATCACCATTGTGCAGGTTGTATGAAATGGTTCAGTTCTAAAATGCTCATGAAAAAGTCAGGAAGTAATTTATTATTATTTTAAAGAATCTTAATTATCTCTTGTTTAATAACGGTTATTAAAAAAAACAAAAACGGATAATCTATGTACTTGACGTTTTACTCGCTTTTTAGCCATTGCTCAGTTATGGAATACCGTGAGAATGTTGCCGCTTTCTCTCTGGCCTTTATCTTTAAGATTTGTGTGTATATGTGTAAGTGTGTGTACAGTCATGGCCCAAAGAGTTGACTCCCCTGTTCGAAGTGAAGGGGTGCTAGTATTTTCGTCTTTAATGATAGACCTATGTTTGTATATTTACCTGAAGAGTGCCTTTTTTGTACAAGTGTATTGAATGTATTGCGTATCCAAGTTCCTATTTCATTCCTTGTGCATGTTTAATGGACGATATTTTAAGTCATACTTGCTTTTGCAATTCACTCGTATGTAAGAAAAACTTCACTGCCTCTTATGAATGTAAATGCTTATGTACATCAGGTGTTTTCAAGTCATCTTCACAGTTTTAATGTCAAGCTTTGTCATTTTCCACTTTTCTCTAGTTCTGTTTATCACTGAATAAACTGACAATTTACATGTTAACTTTGACTACATGACTGTTAACTTTGTTAATGGTGCACAGTTTAGAATCACATTGTCTTTAAAAAGTTGCTGCTGATTTGTCTTAGTAAATTAAATTACATAGAGTAGTTTTATTACTGCTTCTTTTTATAGCAAGTTTATGGTTGAGCTGTAATATTCGCTTCCTTTTTAGGATTCGGATCCATCTGCGTCACTCACTAAACTGATCTGGGGTGCCTTTTCCAAAAGCATAGTTGCTTACGTGTTGCTAGCAACACTATGCTAGTTGCTATTGCTGTTGTTTCCGGTTGTAGGAAGTTCACGGACAGATTCACTCATGAATGTATGTGTTTATCGCCGCGCTCCTGATTCGACTGACACGAGTCCCGTAGTCTACAAAGAGGATTCAACTAGAAAGTTGTTGGGATCCGTCATTTGACTGTGGTGGTGCAAACGAACTGTTAGTTATGACATTTTTAGCAGCTACACTTGCTACTGTGGCTGTATTGGTCTTGTAAAGAGTTTGAAATGATTATGTACGGGATGTGGTTTATATTTTAGTCACGGTGTAGGTAGGACTTGATGGATTCGGGTTAATGGAGACCTCAGATTCGTGACTCGTGAGTTATTTCATGGATCCGGGTGATTCACCCGGGTGAGTCATGAATCGCCCGGCTCTAGTTTATAGTAGAAATGTAGAGTAATTTTACGTAATAAAAGTTAACAGTTAAATTTAATAGCCTTCATACCAATATTTATAAGCATCACTAATGTGTTTATACAGTATTATTATTATTATTATTATTATTATTATTATTATTATTATTATTATTATTGTTGTTGTTGTTGTTGTTGTTGTTGTTGTTGTTATTATTGTTATTATTGTTATTGTTTTTTTTGTTTTATTAAAAATATTTTCTGGTTATGTTTTAGACATGGACATAAGTCTAGTCCAGAATTTTCTAACCTTATCAACCTTATCAACTGATAATGCTTAATGTTCACATCTCTGCTTTAAGCTGCTTGTAGTAAACACATATCTGAATTTTCTTGTTGGCCTGTACTTTGAAGTTTTTCAAATTAAGATCTAAAAAGTTTACCTAATTCTCAATTTGAACACATATAAATTCAAGAGAAAATGCATTTCTTCATATGCACTTTTAAATAGCTGGCATATTATAATTCATTTAACAAAGTAAAATAAAACATTGCTACTGACTGTACTATTTAATGTAATGTTTTGACAGGAGAGCTCATGTGTTTACACATTTAATGGAGAACCGTTTTGGTAATTTTTCCAATTTCAAATTTTTCATCTTTTATGTGCTCAGTCTCTCTATACACTCCATGAAACACCAGTGTAGATTTGCATGAGTTTAGAATTATTTGTTAAACAGCTATAGCCTGAGGGAAGGTTACTTGGTCAAGGCCTAATGAGCAAGTCAGCTCAGTTTCTCATTGGTCACGCTAAGCGTCAGTCACACTTTGACCTGCCCACCTGGTCTCACCTTTACCTCCCAGCCACAAAGTCACTGAAAGCAACCTGGTGAAGGCCAGATAGATTTTAGATTTCCATTCTGACCAGTATGGCAGAAAACAAACCCTACCGCTATGGTCTCATTGTTTTGGGGTTGGTGTTGGTGGCGCTGGGCGTCTTCTTGATGGCCATTGAGGAGCCGCAGGTCTTTGCCACTTTTTGTGCCATGGGGGCCCTGATGGTGGGCGTCGGGACAGTATGGAGCCTGTGCCAGTGCTACCCGAGGGTAAGGATTTGCTTATTTAAATAATATTTGAATAATCATCTATTTTAATCTTGATATGCTGTATCGTCACTTAACTGTGTTATTATGAACTCTAAATCCAGATTAAAATATTAGTTACATATTACCCTTGTCAGCCAAAATATACAGTAAGGTATGCTTAATGGTTATGCTGCTGTTCAGCATTTTATGAGGTGTGTCGTTGCATAAAGTATTCTTTACTGTGTGTTTTGCAAATCTGCAGGTCACATTCATACTGCCAGGTCAGGAGGCACTAGAGAATGCCGAGAAACAGGAGCTGTGTGCTGATGCTGAAGACCAGCGCACCAGGTAGGATGCAAAAGAACATCTTGACACCAGCAATCCCTTCTGGTAGCATAACAACAGTGTTATTCAGGACATTAAAATGGCATACGCATCTGTTTTGATCTAATAATTAACTATGTTTAAATAGGTTTTCTCAGTTCTCCAACATGTGAGCAGGGCGAAAACTAAAAATAAAGTATAATCCATCTATCCAAATAAAGAGACTTTCAGTGCATGACTGCTCTGGTGATCCATCAAAAATCAGTATGTATCAGTTCTCCAATCTGTCCTGCACTAACGAAGCTCTGTGGTCAGGCAATTGGATCTTGCCAGTCTGTTATTGCGGTTATACAGTTCACAGTTCTGGTTGAGATGATGTTAATGGAAATATTGATGGCATGGAACTTTATTCCGAGCACAGAGGTAGGCAGAGAGTGTCATTCTCGCTGACTGATTAGGCTGTACATCAAGCCTGACTCGATTCCTAGAAAACAACTTTGTTCAGACACTTCATGTTTAACTCAATTCAGTAAATTTAATTAATGGAAAATAATTCTTTCAAGGGTTTTCTGTTCAGTGTTGAGGACAGGATGTTTGGATGAAAGATTAATAATTACACAGAAACCACATGTGCAGGAATTGCAACTTTGTTAACACATTCTAAGCATTCTAAAGACTAAATATTAGTAGAAATGCCTCACTATAAGGACAGACATTCCTAATCAAAGTTAAATGTAGGTTTTCAAGTTTTTGATTATTTATGCTTGAACAAATTATTGAAAGTGAAACACATTGATTGCAATTTAGATTTCATTTGCAAATACAATGTTTAAGATTTATTAGTCTCACTGTATTCCTATAAAAATATATTCAAATTATCCTTCAATTAAGCAAGTTTTAAAAGCAAAAAAAAATAGGTTTTAAAAATAAATAAAATCTTTTAAGTTCAAAATTAATTAAGTTTTGCTTTGTTTTTATGGACAAGGCCAGATTATCCATAGACTTGATCAGACAAGTGCACAATTGCAAATTGATAATCACAATTGCATACCTCTCCTCCAACTGGAATGAGCTTGTCTGCAGTGCATGTAAAAAATGGCCTGGGCTCCAAGGTGGGGGGGCTTGAGGTGTAGTCGCCCAGGGGCCTCACACTATGTTAATCCTGCCCTGTTTATGAAGAACAATTAGATCTGATTTGTTCATGATTCTCGTTTGCAATGTTTGCCCTGTTGTTTTTTGTTGAATTGAAATGTCAAATGCCCTTAGCCCACATCACCCTCCTAATTTTTTCTGTCACAGTCTGACAGAATCTTTCAAAGCTCCTCAAGCTTGTTTCACTGAGGAGGAGGAAGAGGATGAAGATGACATTTTCTCCCTGAGCCAGACAACGAGCAGAGTTCCCGAGTCAAAAGCCATTCCGGCTGGCTCTGTCAGTGTGCAGCAGGAATGCTCCAGCACTCTGCTTTCTGATAGCAGGACTGCACAGCCTGGCTCTGACACTGAGCTGTACTATGGAAATGTGGACGACAGCTGCTATGTCACAACAGAACTAGACAGTGAAGAAAGCAATTAATTATTCATTATTTTAAACAGCTACAGTACATCAATACAAACACCTTTATTTCTTACTTATTTGTGTGTGTGTGTATGCATGTGCATTTGTTTTTGTATAATTCATATATTCAGAGCCAATAAGGTTTTTCTTTTCCT
Organism: Distichodus sexfasciatus; assembly: GCA_032718565.1. Lineage (NCBI taxonomy): Eukaryota > Metazoa > Chordata > Actinopteri > Characiformes > Distichodontidae > Distichodus > Distichodus sexfasciatus. The sequence continues at coordinate 225,190 of JAVGVS010000504.1, read as the reverse complement.
GCATGTTAAACATCTCTTAAATATATTATCATAAACCTAAGGTATTAATCCAACTTCCTGATTTTATTTTGATGTTCTGTGTGTTTTTGTTTATGTAATTTTGTATTAGAACTGTCCTCACAGTAAAGATCTTGAGTGAAGCTAGACATGAAAGGTTTTTTATTGATTCAGTCTTTATTAATTATAAAAAAAAAAAAAAAAAGACAACTGCAAAATGACACCACTTCAACCCTGTTAGATCAAAACAATGCATTATGCGCCTTAGACATTGCACACACACACACAGACACACCTGACCTTGGATCACATTTCCATGGATACAGGCAGCAGGAAAGGAGGGGAGAGAGAGAGAGAGCGAGAGAGAGAGAGACAGAGAGAGAGAGAGGAGGTTAAATGAACTGGGAAGCTTAAGCCCAGCTTGAATGTCTCTCTTTGCTAAAATCAGCAGCCTCAGTCTCCCATCAGCTGCCAACACATTTTCTCAATCTGTAAAGCCACAATCAAGCGTGCCAGTGTTACACCGGAAGAATACCAATGTAACATATTAAACATGCATCATGTTTACCTCTATTATATTTATTCTTTTTGCAAATATAGGTTTCATTTGATATGTTAAAGTTTCTTACAATCAATATAGCAAACCCTCTAATATGCATGGCTATCATTTACTTTAAGGGCATGTATCTGTAGCTGAGTCTATGTAAAGGTTTGGTTGATAAAATCCTAAAAACTGTATGAATCATGAAATGTCCTTAATATGGATGTCAACTGAGAAAATTTGATTACCTGTCTAGGCTACATACAGTTTGGTGGTGGATATGATAAAATCAGTGGACTGGGTCAGTCTTTCTGGAGCAACTTGGTGTTAAAGGTCTTGCTCAGGGCCCCAAAGCGGACAGTGCCGGAGATGGGAATCGAACCTACAAGCTCTTGGACTGTAAGTCAATATCCTAATCCAATTCAGTCTTTATTCATTGTGAAAAATGAAAAAAGACTAATGCAAAATGACACCACTTCTGTATCGGATAGACCACCACCCCAATAGCAGTAGTAGTAAAAGTAGTAGCAGTTGTCAAATAATTGAAGATGAAGGGATAAAAAATAAAGAAAGGAAGGGGCAAAGAATCTGTGAGAATGAATGGGAAGAGAAAACACAGGAAAAATAAGGGATAAAGTGGCTGAACACTATATGGCTCAAATGAGTTTTGAGAATTTAAAATGAAAATTAACAAGTGTTTACTGAAGAAACTGGTGCAAAAGAGGGACGTGGATAATCTATGGCATGTTATTCAGGTATAAAAAGAATAAGTATATCATATTTGGTTATAGGTCAAAAATAAACAAATCAACCTTCCGTGTCACCCGTTTCAAATGTTTTGGAAGAAGAAAGGAGGGAAAAAAGAAGGATGAAAATGATGGCATTTCCAAACCCACACAGAAAGCCAGTAGGGGGCATCATTGGCACAAAATGGATGTTCTGTCCAGCGTGCCTTTGGCAGAAAACTCTCTCCCTTCACCTTTCTCATGACTTAGAATAGAATGACTATTCATTCAGCTTAGATCTTGTCTTCTATACCCACAAAACAGCAAAAAGCAGATTGTTTAGTATACAATTCCCCGAAAAACCACAACGACATTTAGCCATTGTTTGGAGGATTACAATTTCCATTTGTGAACTGAAATCATATTTGCTAAACAAATCAAAACTCATTCCTCTTCAAAATTTTTAAATCGGAATCTGTTTATTGTCTAAACAGGCATATACAAAGTACACAAAGAGATAGAATTGCGTTCTCTGGAGCAAAAATGGTGAGACATTTAACATCTCAAGACATAAAGTGCAGAGGAGACAAGACACAAAAAAGAGACCACATCACTTTATTTCTTATTCATTATTTTTACAGTTTGTGGCTGTGTGTGTCTGTGTAATAATAAGAAGTCAATGTGCTTTTATAACTTTATAATGATTATTTCAAAATTCCAAACATCTATTATCTTATTGTCTTATGGAGTAAATGATCTTAATCTAACCTGGAAGTTGCAAACTACACCTCTATTATGTCATTAAAAGAATTTGCTGAGGTCTGTTTCTTCTAAACTGAATTAAATGTATAGGTGTTGGAATATAACACATGCTATAAAAACTGAATTGAATATATATGGACTGCTCTCTTATTTTTTTCACCGACCTACAACTGCAATAGCTCATAAAAGAATAGCAACCTGTACATTTTACACTCAAAACAACATATTGCAAAGTCAGAGAACAGAAAAACGTGATGTGGTCTCTTAGTTTTTTCCCGGAGCTGTACAACATGGCAAAAAAGAAAGAAACTCAAATAATTATATACTGTTAATGGAGGATTTCGAGAAACAGATAGATATAGAGTGCAATCCAAGCTTCTACAGCACAACTACAGACTACTGCGTCCCTCCTCATGATGTAAAGTTTCAACACCATAAAGCTCACTGAAACTTGACTCCTTTTCTTAGGTATTTATATCAGGAAAGATCGTTCGATACAAAGGTGGTGGCGTGAGCCGCGAAGACGTCACCAGTCCCCGCCCTGAAGGACAGACCTTGTGTGGAGACAAGAGTTTTAATCAATGCTTCCACGGCGTACACGTTCAACTTAAAGAGTTATATGTAAAGACCCTTCAGGACGGAATCTTCTCCCTGTTCTCATTTGTTCTACATTCATAAGGACAGCGCACAGGTGGGCTCTTCTTGTCTCAGCATCACACCGTGCGGTTAACTCCAAAAATAAACAGACGCGTTTGTAGCCAAAAAAAAATGAGGTTGTGTGGGTTTGGTGTTTTGCTGTATCTGGTGGCGTTGGCTGCTTCTGAGGAGGACTACAACACTGAGGATGAAGAGATGGTTTTATCCATGATTCAGGATGACTTCCAACACGAGCGGGAGTCCGGACCGTCCGCGGAGTTCCTCAGGTGCAACAAGGTAACACTGGTAATTTATCAAAATTTACTAGTGCATATATAATTAAATTGTCATCTAGTGTGTGTGTGTGTGTGTGTATGTGTATATATCGTGATAATGTGGTATCTCAAATTATTTGAACATCTCATTTCGAGTTTCTATTTTCCAATTATTTGAAATACTGGATTTCTGATTTAATTGGCTATTCGCCATAAGCATCAGTTTAAAAAAAGGTTCAAGGTTACTTCATCAATGTTCAAGGTTATTATGACATGTTGAACATTCACTCATACAATACAATAATACAAAAAGCTTAGTGTTCCACTTCATGTGCAATGATTATAGCATATATGTAGGTTTACTTTTAAATAAATTGCAAAAACAAATAACCTTTTTTGAAATATTCAAATTTTTAGTCTATTCTGCTTTTGAAATTTAGAGGAGTAGTGTTGATATGAAAACAATGGCCCCCATTCACCAACCAATCTTAAGAAGAAATTTGTTCTTAATATTGGCGATGTTGGTGGCTCTCGCTGTAAATACCCAGTCAGTGTATTTATGCTCTCTTAATCGTCAGAGGGGGAAGAAAATACAACTTTACAAAAAAAAAAACAGAACATCAGGGCCTCATTCACTCATTCAATTACTTGCACAGTATTCACCAAGTTTCTAACATTCAGCAGTGTTCATTAATTTGATATTTGTTCTTAGATAATAGCAGAATCAACAATTGCTGAATAACAATCTTGCACAAATGTTACTGCGTGCATATTTAAATACCTTACCTTTCTTAAGAACAAATTGAAGAAAATACTTAAGACTGGAGATGATGCATAATACTTCCGGCACTCTGGGAAATATTCTGTGACCTTTGTGTGTGCCCCTGCTGCAGGAGGCGTGGCGCGTTCCGGGGCAGTATCTTGTTGTGGTTCGGAATGGGACACGTGACAACCAGGTGGAACGCACCATGAGGAGGCTTCGTGCACGAGCGGCCAAGAGCGGATACCTGATCCAAATTCTGCACACCTACTCCGGCCTCTTCCACGGGTTTCTGGTCAAAATGAGTAAAGATGTCTTGCACATGGTAATTCAACACCTTTTTGTGACTTTGGTAAAGACATGAACTACTAGGCAATAAAGGCCCGCGGTCTAACACAGTAAAGCAGTAACACTGAGCAAACTCAACAGATCACAGCTTGGCAGTTACTTAAAAAATCACTTTATTTTCTCTCTCTTTTTCTTTCCTTGTTTTCCTCACTCACTCTCTCGCCCCTCTCTCTCTACCGCTTTCTTAATCTCCTTTCTCTCTCTCTCTCTGCTTCTCTTACTCACTCTCTATCACTAATGGTTAATCTATCTCTCTTTCTCCCTCCCTCTCACTGTGTGTGAATGCATACATGCTCTCACAGGCAGTGAAGTTGCCCCATGTTGAGTATATCGAGGAAGACTCGTCCATTTTTGCTCAGGGTATTCCATGGAACTTGGAACACATCATCCAGACAAAGCATGAATCTGGGAAATACACAGCACCCAGTGAGTCACAAACAATCCCCAACACACATACCATATACATATACTGTATATACTAGTGATATTTTAGCCACAAGGGGGTGTCTCCACTAAAGATGTCCTTCATCAAGGAGAATTGTGTTATTGCTTTTGTTGTGGTTGTCTTGTTCCAGACAGGAGCTTAACATTAGTTCAAGAGCTTGTTTCACAACTACATCAACCATAATCAGTTGAAACATATAATCAAACTTGCTAGAGACTTCATGTTTTCTTATCATGGAGACGTGTTTTCCCTGTTCTGTTCAGCTTTGTCTTCTCTATTAAGTGCTTAATATGTATGTGAATGTGAAGGATACATCTCTGTGTATGTACAGACGACGGTTCAAAGGTGGGGGTGTTCCTCATGGACACCAGCGTGCAGACGAGTCACCGTGAAATTGAGAGCAGAGTGATGGTGACAGACTTCAAGAATGTCCCAGAGGAGGATGGAGTCAGAGTTCATAGGCAGGTCAGAGGCTTGAGCAGCATTGTAAGCCTTAATAGGGGAATGGGAGGTGATGAGATTCCTGAGTTGTGGCATTGAGCAGACGTGCTTATTCAGAAATGCTTCCATTTCCTAATTTTAGGGACAGTCTCTCTGGAGCAACAACTTTAAGGGGTTATGGGTCTTCATCAGGGATGGTATTGGTAGTGCTAGAGGTAGAATTTAAACCCATGACCTCTTGGTCCAGAGGCAAGTGTCCTAACCACTAGACTACCACCACCACCGCATTTGCTCCTCGAACCATCCATCCATCAATCATTTAATTCATCTCTGTTTCTTTTGCAGGCCAGCCAGTGTGACAGTCATGGAACGCACACGGTAGGAGTGCTTAGTGGGCGAGACTCAGGCGTGGCACCTGGAGTCAGTGTGAACAGTGTGCGAGTTCTCAACTGCCAGGGCAAAGGCACAGTTTCTGGAGCATTGGCAGGTGAACACACACTAACAAATAAACAAGCAAGCAAAATAATAGCCAGGGGGCATCTTTCACCAATTTGTTTGGATCTTTTTGAAAACTGCATAAGTGTGTTTCTACTGAAGAACGGTTGGTTGAAAAGGGCCACTGATCATGAACAAAAATATGTTACTTGCAGTATATCATCAATTTTTATCTTGTTATTGATGTGTTTACTGTGGCTTTTTGACAGGTCTGGAGTTCATCCGTGCATCTCTGCAAGTTCAGCCCATAAGCCCTGTGATTGTACTCCTGCCATTTGTGGGGGGGTTCAGTCGTACACTCAACACGGCCTGTCGTGAGATGGTACGTTCTGGTGCAGTTGTTGTAGCAGCTGCTGGCAACTATCAGGAGGATGCCTGTCTTTATTCACCAGCATCAGAACCAGAGGTATCATGTAACCTCTAAAAAATGATATTCCATCATACACCTGATATATGATATGATAATGGTTTCATTCATCAATATATTTATATAAATATATTTTACAAATATATTCTTAAGAAATGTAAGACATTTAAACTGTATAATTAAGAAATATAAGACATTTAAACAGTATAATATAAACAACTCCAGATTTTTTTTATGTTTTGAACAAACACACATGTAATAAAACTTGCCCTAAACTGTTGGCAGAGTCTGTTACTTAAGAACAAATCTCAAATAAGAAAACATTGAATGTAAGAGATTTTATGTAAATAGCATAAATGGGTTTTAAGAACAAATTTCTTCTTAAGAACAGTTGGTGAATGAGACCAGTAAATCTCTGATTTTCAGTTTTTTGTGGAGTTGTATGTACTGTACATTGATTAAGAGATTAACAAATACAGTGACTGTGTGCAGGTTATTACGGTGGGAGCTACCAACAGTGCTGATCAGCCTCTAAGTGTAGGTACTATGGGCACCAATGTGGGACGCTGTGTGGATCTTTTTGCCCCCGGTGATGACATTGTCAGTGCCTCCAGTGACTGCCCGACCTGTTTTACCACCAAGAGTGGCACATCACAGGCAGCTGCACATGTTGCTGGTTTGTGTATACACACACTTGCATGCGCAAACACGTGAAGACCATTTTTTAAAGTTCAGAAGTAAGACAACTAGTGTAATACTCAAAGACAAAATTCCAACCAGAAGAGATAAAGAATTTCTGTCTTTAATTTTTATGAAGGGTTGGACAGGTGCTTGAAATGATGAAAACTGCTTGAAACTATAAACTACAGGGAGTTTAACTGAATACAAAAGCCACTAAGGAAATACAGTAGCCACAAGTGAGCAGTGGTTTGTCTATATCGTAGGCCACCAACAGGTTGAACATGGTCCAGATGTGGACTCCGATGTGTTATTTGATTTTAGCGGACCTTTACTATTTTATCTATTAACTATATTTTTAGCATTTCTTGAATTTATAGTAGCCTTATTTTAATCTTCTTGTCTTTTCTGTCTTTACGGTCGTCAGCGCACGTTTGTACACAGAAAACACCGAAAGGGGCAGTTAAATAGTGTAACTGTTAGGGCGTTCACCCCGTGATCAGAAGGTCGCAGGTTCGAATGCAAGCACCAGTAAAGGTATCAGTGAGGTACTCATGAGCAAGGTACTGTCCCCAAGCACTGCCCATGCCAGCAGCCCACTGCTCTTTTACGGATGGGTCAAATGCAGAGGTCACATTTGGTTGTGGTGCACTGTGTGTCACAATGACAAATAATCACTCACTAAAAACCCACACGCCATAGGAGCGTAACTTTTTTTATTTTTGTTTTCAAATTAAGCACCTTCTTGTAAGGTGTAAAAATATCTTATTTTAAATGACACAAATTTTACCAATAATACCTGCAACTATATAGTGATAATGGCGTCTTCAAAAGAAAGACCAAATTTGGTCGTTGGCGAGCAGTGTTGGGCAAGTTACTTCCAAAGTGAAAAACATTATAAATGACTACTTACTGTTATTTCAGACTAATTCGTTACATTACAGAATTAGTGATTCACAACTGAAATGCGTTACACGACTCCGCCATTTTTTAGGCCTTGGCTTTTTTGCTAAAATGTAGTTTACTGCAGTTCATCCATCATCCAGTGGAGGGCGATGTTGGTCTAGCGTAATGTCTATAGACGTAAACTGCAGGAAAAAGCTTCTTTACGGGCCTCATTTTTCTGTTGTGCTAAACGTCTCGCAGTGTTGGGGATTTTTTTTCCCCCTTTTTAAATAAAGACAAAACAGCACTAAATTTCGGGTTAAAAGTGTGTCTGAAATATGTAACGAGTGTAATATTACTGAAAAAGTTTTAGTAATGCCTCACATTACTGCGTCACAGCAAAAAGTAATATATTACAGTAATTGCGGTACTTTTTCAACACATTACGCCAAATATAGTCTTTCGTTTTAATATAGTTTTATATTAATGGCTAAATTCGCGAGTAGCCGAGTACAACTTAGCAGATTTCCGACATGAGAGAGTCGGCGCTGTCCTGTCACGTAAAAGGTAAAGTGGAATTGTTTAAAATACTGTTTTAAATTTATTAGTTAGTTTAAAATTCCACAACAGTACATAGATACATACATACTTGACTTTTTAGAGACTCTAAAGTGACAAATTAAGCTTGATTTAACGTTGGTTGCTATGCAACGCTAGCTAAGGCTAATTGTTGCTAGCGCTTGTTGCTAACGTAACTGCAGGTTAGCTAGTGGAAACATTCGTTAATAGTCCAGCATGTTGTTGATGGGATATTTTAAAGATGTTTAAAATGTTAGGAGAGCAGAAAAGGTAGTCTATTTGGAGAGAGAAGGACACTTAACAAAGTCAGCTCAAGTTCATCTGTTTGCATAATCATTTTTGTCCATTTGACAAAGTCTTAGTCTGATTTAATGTGATCAAATATTTGAAATGTGCTAGAAAATGCCGTTTAAAAGTTCTTGAATGTAACTTTAAATTTGTGTTGTTTTTCATGTGATGTGTTCAAGAGCTGTTTATAAAAGATGGATGAAAAATGTGGACTAACACCGCAAGCTAAATTTTAATTTGTTTTGACTTGCACAGTAATTTATATGCATGTATATTTAAAAAGCTGTCTGTCTACCTACCTTGTATGATTTAATGTTATGTAATAGCTTTAAAAGTGCCTGAATGTGATTTTGGAAAAGATATACAGAACCTATGGATAGTCCAGCTTGTTGTGTGTGTGTGTGATGTTCTTGGAGGTGCTTGAAATTAACTTTGGAAAAGGCATACCAAACCAATTTTTTCTTTTTCGAAATTCACAAATTTTGATTCATTAGGTTTGTTTTCTGCGTTTGTGTATTGATCAGGCATTGCTGCAGTTCTTCTGAGTGCTAAGCCTAGTGCCAGTCCTGCAGAGATTCTGCAGTTGCTTCTTCGCCACTCAGTACAGCGGGTGATGAATCCAGACTCCCTGCCGCTAGAACACCGTCTCTCCACCCCCAACGTTGTGGCCGCCCTCCCCAAAACTGCCTCCACACTGACAGGTTACAGTTTTGCTCTTATTTTACATGCTTTTTTGAAACTCTTGTTGCTGGAGTGGGTGCTGGTGGTCTAGTGATTAACATACTTGCTTCTGGAATAAGAGGTTGTGGGTTCAAATCACAATCTCCACACAACAGATCACTGTAGAACACACTAAATCATGTAAAAATTTCACTGTAAATTTAGAAGTTAGTAATTGCAGGAGAGCAGTTGGTAGCATAATGGTTAGGTACTTGGCCCCTTGATCGGGTGGTCACCAGTTCAAGTCCCGGACCAGTAAAGGTACCAGTGAGCAAGCTGTCCTGAGCAAGCTCCCCAAGCACTACTTGAAAACTGGAAACTTGCTCTGTAGGAATTGTTCACCACTCTAATCATCTTTATTGGTCACAACCTTGTTGATGTTTCTTATAAAAATAGGTTTATTGTAAAATTTTTGCATTGTAAATTTATAGCACAATACAGTCAGCAGAGTTGACAGCAATTTCCTGTATTTTTACAGAAAACATACCGTTTGATATATACAGTACAAGATTGACAAAATAGACTGTCACAGTGAATGTATTTTGGCAAGTTATTTTTACAGTATTGTGCAGTGTTGCAAACTGCAAATATCTGTCATCTTTAAGAAGCAATGCTTCAAAATGTTTGCAAGGAAATGAAGAAAAATGTGTTTTCTGGAATACATTCTACAACAGAGTTTATATTTCACCTTCTTTCTACTATGTTTAACTGTCTTTCAGCCTATCTTTCTGTATCTCAACATGGCAGAGGAATTTACAAAGATACTACAAAACAAAGAAAAACACTGCTTAGTTGTCGTGTGGTGAAATTGCGAAAATATTCTTATTTAAAAATATGTGAATTTGCAGCACTTACACTGTTGTGTGGCAATTTACAAAACTTGAAAATGTTTGTGTTTTTTCGTCAGGTGATGCGTTGCTGTGTCGTTCTGTGTGGTCTCAGAGATCAGGAATAGACAGTTTTGACACAGCGGTGGCTCACTGTCGCCATGGTGAAGAGATGTTCAGCTGTTCCAGCTACTCACACAGTGGGGGTCAAGCAGGAGAAAGAGTAGAGGTGAGAGAGAGAAAGAAACACTGGGCCTCATTCAGCAAAATCTCTGAAATCTTCTTCTAAAAGTTGTGCTGAAGTCCAACTGTAGAATTGAAGGTTTGCACAAACGCACATGCAATAAAATCTGCAGAGTTGTGGACTGTTCAGATTGTTTTGCCCAACCATTGATTTAAGAACAGATTTAAGTTTAAGCCATTTTGTAATGATTTCTAGACGTCAGCACAGGGTAATGATTAACACTGTATGAGTGAATAGCAGGGGTGGAAGTAACGAATTACAAATACTCACGTTACTGTAATTAAGTAGATTTTTTGGGTACTTGTACTTTTATGAGTAGTTTTTCAAGTGTGTAATTTTACTCGTACTTGAGTACAATTTACACCATGTAATCTACTTCGCTACTTATAAAATCAAAAGTCGCTACTGAGTACGCCCACAATTTGAATTAATATTCAAACCTTTCATCTGCATCTTTGCAGTCAATAAGGCTGTGCAATCACGGCCGCGCCAATTAATCCATGATGTAAGCAAAGAATAAATTCCGCTGCAGCAGCAGGCACAGGTGTCTGGAGGAACTACACAGTGGAGCACAAACTAATTTATAGACTGAAGATTTGGAGACAAAGAAGCCAAAATGGAGCCAAACGAAGCCGGATAGACTCTGTTAATTCAGAAAACCAGCTCTTGCTGAAACTGAACAAAAGGTTCAGAAAGTGAAGTGTGACAGAAACGCTATTATGTCTGAATTTAAGACACTTACCTGCCTGTTGTTCGCAGTGTGTTGGGAAAAGTTTAACTGTTCTATGCATGTTCAAAAACATTTTTGTCATTGTTTTAACAAACAAAATTCATGCTTTATATCTACATTTATTTACAAAACAAATTGCCTTTCTACACCTTGTTCATCTGAGAAATGTGCTTTGAACGTAGATATTTTATACTGGTGAATCGAATCGAATGCCTGCTATTGACGACGCAATAAAACATCCATCGGTTAAAAAGTAATTAATACTCTGAGTAGTTTTTGAGAAGAGTACTTTGTACTTTTACTCAAGTATTTTTTTTAACACCAGTACTTTTACTTGTAATTGAGTGCATTTTAACCAATGTAACAGTACTTGTACTTGAGTACAAATTTTCAGTACTCTTTCCACCTCTGGTGAATAGACGTAAAGATTTTGCTCTGATTTTAGGTGCGGGATGGAAAGCAGGAGTGTGTGGCTCATAACGGTAACAGAGGACAGGGTGTATATGCTATAGCACGTTGCTGTACGGGGAAGAGCGTACAGTGCCAAACCTGTGCCAGTCCCAACATCGGTGTGGATGCAGAATGCCCCAACTCACAGCATCAGCTCACAGGTAAGTGAAAACTGGAATGCTCCCCAGGTGCTGCATGTCAGCTGCCCACTGCTCCTTCATGGATGGGTCAAATGCAGAGGTCACGTTTGGTTGTGGTGCACTGTGTGCTGTGCTGTGTTCAGAATAACAAATAATCACTCACTTTAATTCACTTTGATCAATGATGCTGTTTACCATTAAATCCTGTTTGAGTAAGTAAGTAAACCTGAAACTTTCACGCCATTCCTTTTTTTACAGGTTGCAGCTCTCACTTTGCGTCTGGAGGAGAAGTCAGCTACATGCCGCTGCACAGCAGTCGTAAGTCGTGTCCGGCCAGAGCGGGAGCGACGTCACACGCCTCCTGCTGCCACGCTCCTAGTCTGGAGTGTCGGCTAAATGAACATCAGTCGTCTGATTTCATGGATCAGGTGAGTACACGTCTCAGAGACTGGCAATCTTAATATATAAATCAGTTTCTATATAGCTGGGCGATTAATTGAAAATTAAAACAGATATTAGGAATATTTAATTGTAATCTCTTCTTGCAGTTATTCATTTTTTCCATTCTGTTAATATCTGTCCAAGTTTGTGTTCATATAGTAACAACATAAAATTTACTACTGCATGTTTTGTAATGGAAGTAAATAATCTAGAGTGTCAAATTAATACTTTTTGTCATTCTGCTTTGTCTTTTTTGATCTGCATCTCAGTACAAGGCAACTAATGTAGAATGGCAAAATTAATGTTGAGTTCTGTTTAAGTTTGAGTATGCTGACCCAATATCTGGGAAAAAATCTTGTGATTTAGAATTCCTGCATGCATTTACGAGATCTCAGTTGTTGTCTGGTGTAATGAGCTGAGATTCAGTTACTGCACTTTATATTCAATATGTGGAACATATTGTTCCTGTTGCATTGTTTTGGTACTAATTCTATTGCACTAAAATTATGCTTACATTCTTTGCACCCAATTAATAAAATTGTAATTCTGTTCTATTTTTATTTATATTGTTTTTGTTATACTTTGATCGTTAGTCATATGTAAATGTACCTTTTTGGATAACTAAAAAAATTCTTTGCATCATTGGATCTTTGGGGGTAAAACTTGTCTCCTTGGCATGTGATAATAACAAAGGTATTGATCAAGTTGTAGCAGTATTTTCCCCCACACAGATCCTGAAGCAGCAAGTCCTCCATTTGCCAGCTTCTATATTCTTATTAGTTTTGCACACAGAAAAAATTGTGTATTATTTACCCATGCATTTTTTAAATTAAAACCAAAAACCCAAACTCCTAAAATGTTTTTAAAATATTAATTTCCAAAATCAAAATGATTGTGCACACAATAAAACAAATAAAATAGTTGACACACTCATTGTCCACTTTAGTTTATTATGGAATGTTCATGGCAAGACCCATAAGTCAAACTTTGTGGAAAAAGAGTTGCATCTGACGATTTGATACTATAGTCAGGCTAGAGGACTGTGCAGACAACAGTGAGAGCTCTGTTGGAAACTGGCAAGATTACCACCACACTGTAGCGGTTAGTCGTCCCCACATGCTCACTAATGTCCACCAGAAAAACCAAAATATGAGTTCATTTTCTATTTTCTTAATATGAGGACACAAGGGGGAATCAGACGACGACTCGTTAAACAATTTTCCATTTGTTTGTGTTTGACGACTTCTTTAGGTTGAAGTGTCATGTGATGACTCATGGACGCTGACCGGCTGCAGTGCTGCATCACACAGTACGGTGACACACGGCTTGTACGCACAAGGTAACACGTGTGTGGTCCGGACGGCAGGAGGACGAGGAGGAGGTAAAGGTGTTACTGCTTTCGGTATCTGCTGTAGACATCCTCCACCTCAGCACATCCAGCAAGCGTAGCTTAGAGGAATAAACGCCACTTCAAGTCCTGCGTCTTAATGAGCCATTATTAACCAGCTGCCCACTCCACTCACCCTGTAACCTGGTCACTTCTTAAAATGAGGGCTGTACAGAGTGACCCACGTTGCCTCTTGCACTGCACAAACCTCGCCGTAAAAGAAGGATGAAGTGAGCGATGCAAAGGTAATGCCATTAGTTATTCATTCAGTATTACTCTGTTAAGTAGGGGTGTTAACGGTTCTGAATCCAAACCAAAAAACTGTCGTAAGAATGTGACGTATCCGTTTTTCTCACTTTGGTTTCAGAACTGTTACATCCTTATTTAACAGTGTTAATGCTGTAACGGTCCTGAAACCAAAAATCATGACATGAACATCACAGTCTCAGATCGCTGTTCCGAAAGACCAAACCATGATACACTCCATGTCGTGTTGGTGAAGTTACTTTTAAATATTGACTTCTTGAGCTACAAGCTACTTAGGAGTAAAAGTAAACAAAGCTACAGCCAAGCTGCTGTTTTACAATCGTACTTAACTATACTACAAGCTACAGAGAAAAGGTAGCAACATAAAAGCTGTTATACGGCCACAGATTCTTACTACCTTATTTGCCAAGGTCAGCTCCACGGTGGCGCAGTGGTTAGCGCGGAGGTCCTGGGTTCGAGCCCCGTGTCAGCCGTAGGGCCATTCTGTGTGGAGCTTGCATGCTGTCCCCGTGTTCACGTGGGTTTCCTCCCACAGTCCAAAATCATGCAAAACAGGTTAATTTGCTGACTAAAATTGGCCCGTAAGGTGTGAATGTGAGTGTGATAGTGTGAGGGTGTGTGCCCTGTGTTGTGCCCCGGGTTGTTCCCCACCTAGTGCCCGTAAGTTTCCAGGATGGGTGCTATATATGTATATATATATATATATATATATATATATACTTATATAGCACCCATCCTGGAAACTTACGGGCACTAGGTGGGGAACAACCCGGGGCACAACA
>JAVGVS010000504.1:115681-210673 GCA_032718565.1 Distichodus sexfasciatus | reverse complement strand
TATATATATATATATATATATAAAAATAAAATATTATCAGCCACAACATACATATAAATATATCTATATCTATATATAAAAATGTGGCTGATATTATTTCCTGCCCTAAAAATAAACAAAACAAACATCAGGATTTGACCTACCCTACGGTGGATTTGGGGAACTGTTACAACCCCGGGGCTGGTTTCTTGTCTAAGGACTAGGCTGAATCATCGGCTCCTAGTGTCCACACGTTTGGTCCATATTATGAACAATTCAAGAATAATACACAGTACAGTTTACCACAGGACGTCTTAAGCATGGAGCTGTGCAAGGCTGAAAATGAGAAACGTTAAACCTTAAATAGCACATACAATATTTTTGGCGTATGTTCTCCAGATGTGGAACCAGACGTGGTGTTGGAACCATGAAATACATAGCATAAAGCGTTTGATGTGACGGTGATGTGTTTAGGTCAGGGATGTTCATTTGTGGTTCTGGAGGATTTCCATCAAACCTAGTGCGTCAGTTCTGGTGAGCTTTTACCCGAGACAAGATGTTCTGAACTCAATGATGATGGAAATCCTCCAGGATGTGGCCCTCAGAGATCAGAGCTGGACAACCCTGCTTTAAGTGAATACATTATTCTACATCTGTTAAGACATGTTATTCTCTACTATATGAAGTGTATTTAGTTCTGCTCTGTCTGTCTGCTCTGGATAAAACAGTGAAGGCTTCCAAAAGTAGACAAATTCTACAGAATAACTCGACTCTGATTAATGAAAGCTAGTGGGTACTTTTTTGTGTAAGGGCCTGTTTACACATGTATCTATTTTTATAAACACTTTTTTAAAATCAGTTTAGACCTTTTGTTTACAAGTAAACAGAGTTTTAACAAATTTATTTTTCCAAATAGAGACAAAATTACTCCAGATTTAGAGAACTAAACATCTAAACAATTGTCTTTCAATAATAACGAGGGTAGTGGGACACCAGTTGTGTGTTCTGCCCCATTGCTGGTTGGTGACGGGACAGAGTGCTAGTGTGTACAGAGATTTTTTTTAAACCCAAATTTCATGTAAACGCAATGTTAAAAAGAAACATAAAAAAAAAATATATATATATATATATCTAGATGTGTAAACAGGCTTTAAGTTGCACATGGACCATTTAAAAACCCATTCATATATGAAATCTACATTTAACTAAAAGTCCCACTGAACCCGACAGGCCAGACACTCCTACTGTGATATTCAGGATTATGTTTTTAAAATTTTTTTTATGACAGATGCAGATTCTTTTTTTTGCATGTGCTGACTGTATTCTACCGGCTCTTTTTGTAAACGTGATGTGTTTCGTAAGAATTATAAAAATTTTTAATCTAAATCTTAAACTCTGAAGTCTTCTTAAGAGTCCGATTGGCAAAAAGGTACACACTTTATAAAAGGCTTGTGCATTCCAGTTTTATTCATTTTTTATATCAAATAGTTGCCATAATCAAACTCTGATGTACAAATTAAAATGTGTTTTTATTTTAACATGCATGTTTGATTTGCGAAAACCCCACCCACGCTCTCAGCGGAGCTGCAGCAGAGTCACTGAATAATAATAAAATCCTTTTGTCGTGTGTCTCCAGCCCCGGCTAAGCACCACCATTTAAAAACGCTAGAAACGGGAAAAACTAGTTGCAAAAGGGATGATGGGGGGGAAAAAAAGAGTGGAAGTCAAATCCAAAGCGTTTCCGTGTCCTTTTCTTTAACCCGAGTTGAGCTACCGGTTTGGCTTCAGGCCTCGTGTAAGCATTGGTCAGACGTTTCTTCCCCGCTTCATGTGACACTGCTAAAGGAGGATGTTTTGAGGTCGGTGAATAAAAAGCGTGTCTGTGAGGATTGTGCCTTGGCTCAAGGCACTGTTCCGGTGAACTCTTTAGTCTTCTTTCCGACTTGAACAATTCAGCTGAAACCCTGCTGGACTTTCAGGCCACAACGGAGCTGCGACGTTTATATTTCAGCATCGGATTATTCTCAAAACTAGTCAATTCCACCGGGCTGTAGATTCGAGTTTTGAGAAGAACAGCAAGACATTAAACATGATACGGCGGACCCAGAGATCCTCAGGTTTGATTCGTGTAAACCCTAATAACCATTTTTTTTTCCAGCTCTCGCACTTACATTCACTGACATACATGCATAAGCAAAGAAGCACAGCAACCGCGAGGCGGTGCAGAAAGGTGAGCGGCGGGTGACACTGAGGTACACGACAGCATTTCTGTCCGCTGTTTAAAGACAACAATGATCCACAATTTGCGCAACAAGTCACACCACTGAGGCTTTAAAAGTCAAGAATTTGCAATCAGTCCAAAAGGGAGACGCTCTCTGAACACAATTGCAATTTTGCAGTGCGAGACATGAGATAAACATTGCTGTGTAACAGTCCAGTCTTGCCAAAGCGGAAAACAATTCCCAAACTTGTTTTTTTTTCCCCCCGACCTGGCAAGATGCTCCAAAAAAGGGGACAAGTGTCAAAACGTTTAACTGAGGTCAGGGGTTTTTCTCCTTTTGGCACAAGCAAATCAAATCTTATACGAGTAAAAGCTGAACCGTGTCTCACACCGCGCCGCCGCCTCCACCGCCCAAAAGTGTGAAGGAGGACAGGGGTAAAAGGCACTTTGCCGGCTCCGCAGCTGCAAACTAAACCGTGTCACCTCTGCACCCTCACCGATCTGTTTTTTTTTTCGCGTCTTTCTCTCTTTCTTTTCCCCTCCTCGACTCCTCTCTCCCGTCCCTCTGCTCCGCTCTATGCACATACGTAGATAAGGCAGACAAACGTGATTGCAGTAAACACAAAAAGACAGGCAAAGAATCATGACACAAAGCCGTTGGCAAAAATAAAACCCCTGAAAACAAGTGTCCGAGTTTAAAGCTCATAGCGTCACGTGTGAGGTCAGTCGTGTGTGTGTTTGTGTGTGATTACGACGAGCACGCTCAGCCCTGCCTCACTGAGAGAGAGCGAGAGAGAGAGAGAGATGCTGGGATGCAGGTGTGTGTTGTTGCTGAATGAGTAGTGTTTTGGGCAGGTGCACACAGACGGCGTGAAATGAAGACGGCCACATTCACACACGGGGGAAAATAATACCGCCAAAACAAAAGCAGAAGTGTGTGTGTGTGTGTAAAAGAGTGTGTGTGGATTTGTGCGTGCATGCACGGATTGCGTTGGCATCGATACGAGAGCTGAGACGGCGCTCGCTCTCTCTCTGCAGCAGGCCTGAGACGAAAGTCAAAACAAAAGTGGAGAAAAGAATAACAGCAGACAAAGAGAGACTGGAATCTCTGCAAAAGGAAGAGGTCAGCTCGGATGATTCTGGCACTTATCGTTCCGGAAGGTTCTCGATGAGGCGAACCTTTTCCCTACTTAACTTCCGAAATGTTATGTCCGTCTGTCTGTTGCGAGTTCTCTTTCGGCTTGACGGCGATGATTTCCATGAAAACTGCACGTTTACTGCGGATATGAAAAGACGAGGGAACTGCGGCGCGGCGATCCGATTATCCGCCCGATACGCTGAAGCGAAGGAAACAAAGTGAAGCAGCAAAGGGGAACGACGTGCTCACGTAAGCGGCTCGAATTCGGAAAACCTGCAAACGTCACCCGCCCCCTCTGTCAAACTGAATTCGTATAAAGTGCATAAAAAAAAAAAAAGCCAGCAAGAAAGGGGAGCAAAACGGCTCTGACGCTACTCAACTTCTGCACTTCTCCTGTTAAAGAGTCGAACGCGAGGCGTCTCTCAAACTGATTTGGGGGGAAAAAGTGGGGAGGCAGGAGGAGGGGAAGAAGGGAGGGAGGTCAAGGATTGTTTAAAAATATTATTTTACATTTGTAGTTACACCTATGGAACACAGCTTTAAATTTTCATGAAAAGTCTCTCATATTATTATTGGTAAATATCCACAAAACAGCATTTTTCGTTTTTCCGTTCCCACTATTTGTTTTCCCTCTTTTTTTTTTTTAAACTCTCGCTTGGCACAACTCAATCCTGTCATTCTCTGTGAAATATGAAAAACCAAACCAAAATAAAGCCCTCCGTTATGCTTTTCTCTGCCCCGACTGCACAAAGGGACTCGGTTCCAACCAGAACAGACCGGTGAGTTCTGCTGATATCGAGCCCAGCTTTTTCAGGGGGCTTTCGTTAACAACTTCACAATAAGCAGAGCGACCTGAAGAGACTGTTCTGACTGGATCGCCCGCTGCCCCGTTTCCCAGACGACCGCCATTCCTGCGTCTGGGAGATCAAATGCAGTATTCTGATTGGCTGCTTGGAGCCACAATGTCTCTCCATTGGAGGGAATTGTTTTTGTTGATTTTTTTTCTTTTGCTTATATAAAAAGTGCCCCTGGTGTTGATGAGGGGGAGAGGTTAGGGGTCAACGTCCTCTAAATCACTCTTAGAGTCGCCCAGCATCATGGGAGATTCCGAGCCCTGAAAATAGGGAGGAAAAAAACGGTCAGAATGCAAATTTCACAAACTAATCAATACGCGGTGTGTACGAGGTGTGTACGAGGTGTGTACGAGGTGAGTACGAGGTGTGTACGACGTGAGTACGACGTGAGTACGACGTGAGTACGAGGTGTGTACGAGGTGAGTATGAGGTGAGTACGAGGTGTGGACGCCGTGTGTACGAGGTGTGTACGAGGTGAGTACGAGGTGAGTATGCGGTGTGTACGAGGTGTGTACAAGGTGTGTACGAGGTGAGTACGAGGTGTGTACGACGTGAGTGCGACGTGAGTACGAGGTGTGTACGAGGTGAGTATGAGGTGAGTACGAGGTGTGGACGCCGTGTGTACGAGGTGTGTGCGGGGTGAGTACGAGGTGTGTATGCGATGAGTACGCGGTGAGTACGAGGTGTGTATGCGGTGTGTATGCGCGTGTGTATGAGATGTGTACGCGGTGAGTACGAGGTGTGTATGCGATGAGTACGTGAGTACGAGGTGTGCACGCTGTGTGTGGCGCGCTGCAGTATGAGATGTGTACGCAGTGAGTACGAGGTGTGTATGCGGTGTGTATGCGCGTGTGTATGAGATGTGTACGCGGTGTGTACGAGGTGTGTACGTGGTGTGAACGAGGTGTGAACGAGGTGAGGCTGTACCTGTCTGAGGCTGCGATCTGAGTTCTCGTTGGCCGGGCTGCCGTCAGAGCCGTTACTGCTGCCGGACTGCTCCTTCTCATTTAGAAGTGCTGTGGCATACGCCAGGGTGTCCTACACACACACACACACACAGAGGTAATTACGACATGGGGCTGGGCAATTAATCAAAAATGAATCTAGAGGCCAAAAATATTATATTACTGGTTGGAAGTGATTTTTGAAAATGTGAATCTTTTTCTAAATAAAATGATTAAATTAAAAAATACTAAAAAGATTAAAAGTATTACAGTTTTGCATCTTTATTTGTATTTGTTCTTTTGTTTGTTTTTGACTCAGTTTGTATGTTACTTTTTTGTACTCGTTCACGTTCAGCACCTGGTGATTTAGAATCTGTAATCAAAGTAGTTTTGAGCCACGATGGAGCAGAGCTTATCCAGAGCGACTCCGAGTCCTCACTTCAGGGTCAGTCTCTCTGCAGCAACTTGGTTAGGAACCCAGTGATCGTAGTGCTGGAGGTGGGATTCGAACCCACAACCTCTTGATCCAACTATATTTCATCTTTAATAGTTGAGCATATTTACGGTACAAACCTTGTCCGTGAACCCAAAACAAAATGATCAATACTGATTTGAGTCGATATCGTCCAGCTCTACTGTAACGTGTCGCCACAGAGCTTCTTAAGCATGAGTGGAATAAAGCCTCGTCGTTGGAATAAAGCTCCGTACCTGTGCTGAGATGGTGCGCTGGAAGGTCTTGGCCGTGGACGTCTCGTTGGACACGTTGCTCTGAGGCGTCCAGTAATGCTCAGACATCTAAGAGACAAGATAAAAAGCCAACAAATAAAACTAAATTCCGCCGAGCAAATTCACAACTGCTTCATGCTGCAGAGTTGCTCAGCGTCTTGCCTTCTTCTGCAGCCACTGCACCGCCCAGCTCCAGTGGCCCGACAGCTCCTTAAAGTAGTCTTTAGCAGGAGCGCACCTGGAAACACAGGAAACGTACTTATTTATAAAGCACCTTTCACAAACAAAAGTCCCACGGCGCTGAACAATATGAGAACAAAGCTACGAACAGACAAATAAAAATAAAGAATTGAACAAATGTGATGCAAAACAGCAGATTTTAAATGTGATTTTTTGTCTTGCAAGTTGGACGGGATGAACATGTACAAGTTTCTCTCCAGCATTTTTTGAAAGTCTGAGAAGTGAACTTTGAGAACGATGATGCTACTCACTTCTGAGCCAGTGTAACCAGGAATTTGACACATTGGTAGCAGCGACTGCTGTCCACGTTGTTGCTCTGATGCATCAAGGCTGGAAAAAGGAGGGAAAACTAACGTGTGATTACACTACACAAAATGCACTGATCTCTAACAGCAGGTGGAAGAGAACACGCTTACCCAGAACACCTTTCTCAGACTCAAATGCATATTTCAGCCTCTGAGATTGCAGAGGATCCTCTATCATCTGAGGGAACACGACACAGTTAATTTTTTCTCAATAAAAATAAGGAAAAAAAAAAACACATTTTCCTAACCCTTATTACATGTACGCATGCTGTAAAAAATAAAGAGACAGAGAGATCTTCCAAAATTATTTTTCTGTTGGATTCAAAATTAAATTTGCAACAAAGTGCGAGTGAGTGATTGTCACTGTGAACACACCACAGCACACAGTGAACCACAACCAAATGTGAGCTCTGCGTCTGACTCATCCGTGAAGGAGCAGTGGGCAGCTAACGAGGGCAGCGCCCGGAGAGCACTGCTTGGAGACGGTACCTTGTTCATTTACATTTACAGCATTTAGCCGACGCTCTTATCCTGAGCGACTTACATTTCCTAATTTCAGGAACAGTTCCCCTGAGAGCAGCTTAGGGTTAAGGGTCTTGCTCTGGGACCCGGTGTTGGTAACGCCAGAGGTCGGATTCGAACCCACATTCGAACCTCTTGGTCCCAAGGTGAATGTCCTAGGCCACCAACGCTCATTGAGGTGGGTTCATCAGTACATCAGTGGTAACTTTAGCGGTCTGGGATTGGAACAGGTGACCTTCTGATCACGGGGCGAATCATCTTATCGCGCGCCACACATTAAACACGTAAAGACACTACTGTGCAAAACCAAAACATTGTTCAAAGTGTCTGGAGCAGAGTGTCATGGACAACGCATTCAACCAGCAGCGTTTACAACTTAATGCTGGCGTCCATGTGAAAGGGAAGGGATTTCAAACATCCTTTGCAATTTGTAAAAAATGTGAAATGTGAAAAAGTCACATTTTTTGTTCACTGTTAAAGTTCATTCATTCGCTTAAAGTTGTCATATACTAACTGATTTGAAAACATCACTGTTACTGTGCTTATTTTCAGTGGTGGAGGAAGTAGTGAAGTTCAGTACTTAAGTAAAAGTACAAATATCCTGCAAAATGTGTACTCAAATAAAAGTAGAAGTGCTACATCAACAATCTTACTTAAGTGAAAGCACTAAGTACTTACTTTTTAATTTACTTTAAAGTATTTTTTTTTAAGTAAAAGTACTCACGCGATGGGTTGTCTCAACGTCTGGGCTGTGCCATGTTGTAAAAGAATGTGGATATACTGACTCATGCCTCTACCGATGTCATTGCTCGTGTGTGTGTAGTGGAAAGTTTGGTGTGCTTATTGTGTGTGCACTCTGCAATACTGTGAATGACTGTTGAATGTCTCGTCTTCTTGAAATCAAGCCACTCTACCTGCTCGTACTGCTACCAGACGCGCGCTCTGCCATCACTGGAGCTAGTAAAGCCACCAGATTGGCTGGCAATGGCAAACGACGCCAGAACGCAATCAGTAGGCTAACTATTTTTTCATGCAAGATTTTGAGGAAATTGTGCTCATAAAGTGTAACGATTAACGGCATAAATTGTAGAAATGTAGTGGAGTAGAAAGTACAGATAATTGCCGCAAAATGTAATGGAGTAAAATAAAAAGTATGCATTATTATTTTTACTTAAGTACAGATACGTAAACATTTACTTAAGTACTGTAACGAAGTACAAACACTTTGTTACATTCCACCACTACTTCTTATTAAATCCCAGGAGTGGTGGTGGTGGT
Source organism: Distichodus sexfasciatus (assembly GCA_032718565.1). Taxonomy (NCBI): domain Eukaryota; kingdom Metazoa; phylum Chordata; class Actinopteri; order Characiformes; family Distichodontidae; genus Distichodus; species Distichodus sexfasciatus. The sequence continues at coordinate 202,466 of JAVGVS010000504.1, read as the reverse complement.
GGTCTCGTGGTTTGGACACTCGCCTTTGGATCAAGCGGTCGTGGGTTCGAGGCCCACCTCCAGCACTACCACCACTGTGTCCCTGAGCAGGACCCTTAATTACACTCAGGGAAACTGTGTCTGAAATGCGGAAACTGAGGAGCGTCTGCTAAACGCTGCTAACGGAAATATGAGGTATAAAAGTCGCTCTGCTGCAAATCTCTTTCTGAATGCAACGGTGGGAGAATGTAGAAAACCTGTCAGAGTTGTGGGTAAAGATGCGGACGCGGCACTCACCAGGATCTCCAGAAGCATTTGGAAGACGTTCTTGAGCTCATGTGGAGGAGCCGTCTCCAGCTGAATCTACACAGCAGAGACAAGACACGCCGTCAGCATCACTTACTGCTGTGAGCAGTGCATCAACGTGGGCTTGCAGTCGTTCAGACAGAAACATTGTTATATACATGGATTTATATATTTTTACTTTACCCACATTATGTTTATCTTTATGATTTATTACTTTTTCATTTAATCATTATTTTTTATTAAGGCTCATTTACCAACTGTTAACTTAAGAAGAAATTTGATCTTAAAACCCATCTACACATGAAGACTCCGACATTCACCAGTATTTTCTTATTTGAGATTTGTTTTTGATTAAAAAAAGAACCTACGAATGCTGAAGAGAACTTTCAGGGCTGTGCAAAGAATCAAATCGATTCCCTGTCGATTCATATTTTTCAGCTGAAGTAATGGCACTAGTTTACTTCTTCTTCAACATGAGTTCAGCTCTCCAGTCCTACAGATCAGCGTTTCTCAACCCAGTCCTCGCGGCCCACCGCTCTGCACATATTCGGTATTTCCTGCACTGTCGCACGCTGGTCCTACGCTGCTTATCAGCTAATCAGCAGCATCGGCTGTGCTGTGGGTTGGGAATGTCGAATCTGTGCAGAGCGGTGGTCCGTCAGGACTGGGAGTGAGAAACGCTGCTACAGATGGTGTAAATGTGTAAATTCGGTCGGTTAGACCTCCGTCGCGTGAGCAAGAAGGAAATGCGGTCAGTATGTGTACATATGCATTATATTTAGTAAAGTAAACCCCTTTGATTGTGTGATGTTTTTGTTTTGATCTGCTGCAGTCAAATGGGAAAAGTAACTGAGAACAGCAGTTTGGAGACAAATTCATCTATGTATTGAATTGTGAATCAATTTTGAGCAGTAGAATCTGAATGGATTTTCTGAATTGTGCACCTCTACACTTCTATGCAACTTTTATTGCATACATATGTTTGTACGCAATAATAGGGCTTATTGGGGTTTCTTTATATGTGACCCGATCTGCCGTAATGAGTCGGAAGTCGGCGTTCTATTTATTTAGATACGGGCCGATTACGTTGAAAAACATCAAAAAATTCGATTTCTCTTTTTTGGAGACCAGATTAATTTTGAAGACCTTTTCTTTCATATAAGACCAAAAAAGGCAAATCGATATTTTTGATGTTTTTCAACATAATCGGCCCGTATCTAAATAAACAGAACGCCGACTTCCGACTCATTACGGCAGATCGAGTCACATTTTAATATTTAAAAGTTCAAATTGTCTTATGAACAAATTTAAGATCATTTTAAATGCTAGAAAATACTGATGAATGCGATCCATTGTGTTTGCTATTTATATAGACTCTCTGTAAAGCACTTGAGCTGCACTCAGATGAATACTGCAATATAATAATAATAATAATAATAATAATGATAATAATAATAATAGATGTGTGTATGTGATTAGAGAGCAGACGTCTAACCTTGAGCAGGTGTAAGACTCCGAGGGAGAAGGGCTCGTTGCAGAAGCAGCAGTACGTCACCATCTCCATGAGGAAGGTCAGAGGCCCGGACAACTCACGCATGGCAAACATCACCTGCAAAACACACACACGGCTCAGCGGAAACCAGCCACAACCCACAGCTCACGCCTGACGTGTGTGTAAAAGGTGTGTTACCTCCATAAGGAAGGGCTGTCCCTCAGGTTTGAAGAGCAGCGTGTTGATGTCGGAGTCCAGCCGCAGAAGAGGTGAGGACGGTGCCACGATGCCGGACGAGTTGTGTTTGAAAGAGCCAGGAGCTGAAAAAAAAAACCATTTAAATATTACTGACAGTCCAACGTTACACACTATAATGAGTCTACGTATGTTGACAGTGACCACTTAAAGCAGGAGGCATTTGCGCACTGCCCCTGTCCATGCGTACGAGCAGGAACGGGGACCAAACGAGCCCCGGGGTGGAAGTTATTATACAGTGGAGGATGTGTCTTGTGCCAAATGGAAACGGGCACAGTTGTAGTTGCAGGTGCAGTGTAACGGAGAGGGAGTTGGTCCCATAATGTGTAATTTGCTGGTTCAAGTCCTGAACCGGTAAAGGTACTACAGAGGTACTTATGAGCAAGGTACCGTCCCCAGGTGCTGCCAAAAAAAGCTGCTCATTGCATTCTTCATGGACGGGTCAAATGCAGAGGTCACATTTGGTAATGGTGCACTGTGTGCTTTGCTGTGGTGTGTTCACAATCACAAATAATCACTCACATTTAGCAAAGGGTTTTATCCAGTGTGACTCCCTTTTTCCTAATTTGAGGGACAGTGTCACTCAGAGCCACTTGGGGTTAAAGGTCGTGCTCAGGGACCTAATGATGGCAGTGCTGGAGGTAGGATTCAAACCCACAACCTCCTGGTCCATAGGCAAGTATTATAACCACTAGACCACCAACACCCACACTTAAATTCACTTACAACGACCGTTAATGATTAAAAGTAACTATTATCAAGCTAAATTGATGTGGGTGTGTGCATTCCTAAACTCAGTCTGAGATGAGCAAAACATCACGTCAACCGTCGTTCAGAAATTCCCAATTTCATTCCCCGATCACTGTCTATTTGGAGGCTACAACACAGTAAATGCAGTCTAATAATTTCTGCAAAAAATCTTTTTACTAGAAAGTGACGAGTGCAGGAGAGGGTTTACGTCTGAACGCTTTTCTCCAGAAAGTACCCATACAAATACGGTTAAAGTGCTAGTCCAGTCTTAACCCCTAAATGTGACTCTGCACGGCAAAACCAGTCGCTTGTCGCAAATTTTCGAAATTGAGTTATTGTGTTTCCATGAAAGGGCATTAATCAATCTTCAAAACGATACCTAAATCGGATGAATCGGACGACATATGACTGAGATATCAACATTCAAAGGAGTCGGGTTTCTCTCGTCACGCCAAGTGAGAAACGGAGAAATCTGCCTTTGAAGTTGACTATCGACGTAGCACTCACAGACGCTTGGTGCGGTCGCGGCTACGTTTGCATTTACGGTAGCCTACGCTGCATTCACAGCCACACGGATAGCCTACCTGCGTTAGGTTAACTGAACTCGGGAGACGAAGATGGATTCCGGAGAAATATCTTCACGCTAGTCAACCAGTGGATTTACCATAAATATTGAAGTAGAGCAGTCAGAACAGAAACTTTTAACATTCTTCTGGAATTGAATTCCTCACCTCAAGAAAGTCACGTTTTTAGGATGGAAAGGGTAAGTTTTCCAGCGAAATTTATTCACAACAGTACAGTATAGACCTTCCACTGTTTCTAAAAACAAAAAATCCAAAATTTTACCCCACGCAACATAAACGCTCGTTTTTCTCTGAAACCTCCGTTGCGACAAGCGACTGGTTTTGCCGTGGAGGGTCACAAATGTGTGTGTAACTCACCTTCTGTCCTCTGAGATGAGAGGTCCGTGTGTAACACCACCAGGGCCAGAGTGTTGTGCAGGTTGAGGAACTCCCGTGCCTGAGTTGAATTCCAGCGGCGGTTCTGAACCAAACACAAGACGCGAGATCTGATCAATTCTACACCCAGAAAACTGACCAGGAATTTACATCACACACCTGTAGTTCTAGAACAGAATCAGAGCTGATGGATATCTGGCATTAGGGAGGAGTTCTGACAGTCCTACCTGATTATTCTGCCGGTTGGGACCCAGCAGGAAGATGAGAATCCGCCGGAAAGCAGCATGTTTCAGCAACAACTGACACGGCCCGAATCCCTGAACAACACAACATGCCACAGCGCGTTACCAACAAACCGTCATACCAAACCTGCGTCAAATAAACTGGCCCTTTCTGACCAGTCAGCTCATCAGGAAGCTCGCATTCACATTCAGTAAACATCATACAAACAACAACTCCACACTTTTGAAGGGCTTCGAGTAAACTAGTGCTGGGCGATGAAAACCATCAATTCTGCATTTCCTGTTTTCAGGGACAGTCATAAAATGGGATTTTTGTTGCGATTTACACTCCGACCTGCTGCTGGAATCAAGCATGTCTCTCACCACACTCATTTCCTCATTACACAGTCCTGGAGAGACTCAGAAAAAGATGCAAACGCTAACCCTTTGAGCAAAGTTGCTGAACAGACTGAAGTACTGGGAGCAGTTCTTGCAGTTCTCCGGCACGTCCTTGTCCAGCAGCGACAGCAGCATGTCCAGGAGGCAGTCTAACCCCGAGTCCTGGAAGTACAGCGCGCTCTCCAGCGTTTTCTCCAGGATGGAGGCCACCACCACGCGCACCTCACGAACACTGCACTCCAGCAGACAGTTCCTGCTTAGACAGAGAGACAAAGCAAGAGCGTGATCAGCACTAAAAATCTCTCACATACGAGGCACGGCGTCAGAGTCACTGCTTCAAGTCCCAGACCAGTAAAGGTACCGTCCTCAAGCGCTGCTCCCCGGACGCCGCATGTTTCATTTAGCTTATTAATTATAGTGAATAAGAGCTAGAGCATCAGTTTCTGGAGCAGCTGTGTGATTGCTGGTGCTGCAAAAGGAAGAAAGAGATAAAATTGTAACTAAAGTAACAGGTAAAATTGAGAAATTTCAGTGAAGAGTAAGAAGGAGAAATGAAGTCAGCTTGCTGAAAAACTGGAAATAACGGTTAACGCTGAAGGAACTGGGGAAAGGGATAAACAAAGTAAAAAGGAGTGATGAAGTGTTTCAATGGGATGATACAATGTCAGGACAATGTCACGGAGTGCAACAATTTTCCCTTTAAAGTGTCAATGAAAACTGAGAGTCCACTTTGGGACTTCATCTGAGGGGAAAGGAGGAAAAGGAGGGACGCTTCTCGACGACAAGAACATTTTAAGCCAGGAGTGGTCAACCCGCGGCTCCTGAGCTGCATGCGGCTCTTTGCCTGGTTTCATGCGGCTCTTACGTTCATATCGAAGTTTGTGTTTGTGTTTTTTTTTTTAATGTGCGTGTTTGCTTCGCTTGAGTTCAATGCGGTATTTTCGTCAAATGCGCATGTGCGTTAGATAAAAATACCTCAAAGTTTCCCAGTAGGGGCAAGATCATTTAAGTAAACAATTTGTGTCAAGTTCGCTTTCAAAACGGCAGGGAAAAAATGCACAGCAAAACGCAAATATGAAGATGAATACAGGATGTTTTTAACAGAGTGATTATAATATTTCTTTGTTGAACGTAATGGCAAGCCGTTCTGCCTTATAAGTCAGGCGTCATTAGCGCATTTCAAAGCTTCAAATCTTCAGCGCCACTTCAGCTCACTCCATGCTAACATCGACCAGGGATTTCCAAAAGGGACTGAACTTCGCAAGCACGAGTTGGTCACTTTGAAAGGTCAGGCAGAAAAGCAGATACAGTTTTTATTATTATATTTTTGTTTGTGGACTTGGTTGAACTGAGAGTCTGTGTGTGTGAGACAGTGCACACAGTGTTCATTGTTGAAAATGACTGGCCTGTGGTTTTAGTACTGTAGGAGTCAATTTCTGTCATTATCATGCTGGTGTGTGACATTTACAATAAATCTGGCTGAGCAGAGGTGTGTGTGTGAGAGGAAGGGATGGGTGATGTTCATGTGTGCCCATGTGTATGATGTGGCTCTTTGCGGTAACACAGTAAAAAATGTGGCTCTTGGTCTCTGACTGATTAGCCATCCGTTTTAAGCCATGAATGGCTTAGTAAATGTGTGGAAGTAGTGCCAAAAAATTGCAATCCAAAGAAAGATTTTAAACGTGTGAACACTGCAAAAAATCGGTGTCAGAAAATAGGAAAAAGAAAAGGATAATAAGAAAAAAGGTACCAGAATCAAGCAAAATTATCTGGCAATATAGTGAGAAAATTCATCTTGTAAAGATCTCCTAAAACAAGAAAGAAAAATCTTTCCCTTTTTCCATGTTTTTAGCTTTAATATTCTTAAAAATAAGCAAAGTTGTCATGAATTTCTTAACTCGTAGTGGAGAGCATGAAAATCCGTCCGTTCTCTTAATTAAATTTCTTATTTCATTTTAAGAAGTTCTTATAATCAGTACATTTTTTCTTAATAAGATAATTGTAGCCAACATTTCTTAAAATTAGATTATTTATCTTACACATACAAGTCTAGTCAAGTCAGTTATTCTTAAAAAACAAAACAAAAAACAAGATCTATTTTTTATTTTTAAGATTTTCTGGCTTGTTAAGATTTCATATTTTTGCAGTGAAACTGCTGTGACTATTTCCTGAGAAAACCGCAGACCACAAGCTGGACAACTAAAAACAATGATGAACAAGACAATGCTTTTAACGTCACAAAAGCAGAACTCCGTTATCTGACTTGATCAATTACTGAGTAGTTGTATCTGAAAACAGGATTTATTGGACAACACAGCCGACGACACCAAAATGCCCACACAGCCTCTTGCAGATTTTGGCAATATATACCAAAGTATGCCGCCAGCATGGCGAAGGTAGCAATTTCGTAATAATTCAGAGCGGCGTCAGAGTGGAGTCTGACTGTAATAAGCAATCTCAAACTCCTTTCACACTGGAGAAATACATGTTCAGATGCCAGTTTTCCACTTCTCGCCCTGAGACCCGCTCAGATGTGGCGAGGTCGGCGGAATAAAAGCCATTCCAGCACATTCTCTGGCGTCCACAGAGGCATGGCGTGATGTGAGGGCAGTTCCACTATCCAAAACATACCAACCAATCAGGAGGCGGATACTACTCGAACTCTGCCACCCTCGCTGAGTTTATGCCCGCGAACACACCCCCTTTTCCACCCAACATGATTTGACACTGTTTCTGTTTTGGCCAAGGCTGGTTTCTGTGCTCTCTCCAGCACCCGGATTGCATAAAAAGCAGCAACACTCACAAGTCGTACGCCAGCAATGACACAAACACTTATTTGTGAGGATGTACACTGACCAGCCGTAGCATTATGACCACCTAATACTGAATAGGTTTGTGGCTAAAATGCAAAAAGTGATGCACTGTGTTCTGACACATTTCTATCAGAAACAGCACCTACGTTTTCAGCACTGAGAGACGTTAGCCTATACTGTATACGGAATCAAGACAACACATGCACATACATCAGCAACGTCTCGCGATTCGATAACGTCCCTTGGCCTATTTTTATATCTTCCCTTTAAAAAAAAATGAATAATTAACAGTTAATCTTGAACTAATGTTTACTGTATATTAAATGTTCAGAACCCGGTCGCCCAGCGGAGGATGGGGTCCCGTTCCGAGTCTTGGTTCCTCTCAAGGTTTCTTGCCGCCTCAGGTTTGCTTGCTGGGGGTTTGGGTCGGTTATATGTAAAGTGCTTTGTGACGACGACTGTTGTTAAGAGCGCTATATGAATAAAACTGCATTGAAATGAACTGAATCAAAGAGCCTCGATCACTTATGAAACTGCGCGACTGCTGTGTGCTAAAAACATAGGAATTAAAGGGTGAAAAAGTTCAAATGAGGATTTTTACAGAGATTTCCACTGATTCCAGCTGTTAAACTGTGAGCTGTTAAGTAGGGCTGCAACAAATGACAATCGAGTAATCTATCGATTATTTTAGCGATTAATCGAGTAATCGGATTTAAAAAAGGTAAATAAAAATGACAATACATTTGTTATCAGACTTATTCTACTGTGAGTAGAAGTTAGTCAAATACGCTTTATGTTGTTGTATTCAATTGAAAATGAGGAAACATGAAGTTCAAGGGTCATTTTGAACCAATTTGGCCAATAAAATGAGTTACTTTTGGCCTTTCTGGAAAAGAACTGCATTTCCCACAATCCCCTGCGAACGCCACGGAGCCGTGTCACAATAAAGGGTTCAGCGCGTTCCGGAAGGAACTATGAAAAAAAAAAATCGATGGGAAAATCTGAGTGGGGAGGAGAAAATCTTAATAAATGTCTGTATTGTGAGTGGAACGCTGGTTGATGTGGTTATATATCAGCTAAAATGTGCGTTTTGTCTGTAATAAAGGGGATGTTTTGACGGAAACGGAGCGTTTTAGCGAGTAATGGTGCTTACAAACACAGCGTGCATGTTTACATCGCAAAAAATGTCATTTAGGCTTTTCTATGCATTTACTTCTGTTTTTGTGCACGGAATATCTCACAAATACGTTCACATACAGAGGGATCTATTCGCGCCTTGATCGCGCCACTGAAAATATTGTGCGTCATTAATAAGCGTCTGTGTGAAACACCAGCGGCGTATGCTATAGCGATTTAAATGATGAATTAAATGATTTAAACGAAGCTTTGATTCTAGAAAAATTGCTTCGACCATTTTTTGTAATCGAATTGTTCGAGTTATTCGAATAGCTTTCATCTTAAAAAGACTAACCACAAGAAACATAACAGCACAGTTCTCCTTAATGGAGGCGCCCCCTTGTGGCTGGATTAGGCGATGACAGTTTTAACAGTGGCGCCCTCTTGTGGCCGAGGTAGGGAATGACGACTATTTGACCTGGTAAGAGGGTTGAAAGCAATAGCAAACGTCTCCCTGATGAGCTGAATTTCCAGACCATTTACAGTGTCTCTATGACAACTAGTTTAGCAGACAAAACATGGGAAGACAAACAAAAGGAGGTGAAGAATTATTGACGTGAACAAGTTTACAATGGCACGAGGTAAAATCATATCTACCTACGGTCAGGGCTGGACGATATGATTACAAATGAATATCAAAATGAACTAAATATTTTACGTTGCCCTAGCTACGCAAGAAAGTGAACTGTGCCTGCGTCCACACTCACTTGATGATCTCCCGGCCCTCAGGGGCCACCAGGTACTGGACCATCCACTGACACGCCTCACTGCTCTTAGACAGCAGCATCTCCACAGTGGCGATCCACTCCTCCGTGTCCACCCTGGGGGAGGGTAAAACAGGGGTGAGACGGGTTACTATTTGAGCGTGCGCTGAAAGCAGCAGCACACTGTGGAACACGGCGAGCCGTCGTACCTCAGCTTCTTCTTGGTGTGCAGGTAGGTGTGAAAGAGAAACTGCACGGCCAGCTGCAGGCTGCACTTTGCCATGGCCTGGTAGGACGGGTGCTTCAGTTTCGTCTGCACGTGTTGGAAACAGAAAAACTGATTTCAGTCCCATGACGAGACAAAACGTCAAGCTGGAGCTTTACTGTGCACTTTACGTGTGTCTCACCGCATTGACGGAGGCCAGTGAAAGGGTGAAGTTAAAGTAGTCGCTGTTGTACACGTCTCTGTTCTTCATGAATTTCAGGTTCTCATCCCGTACCATCTGAAACATAAAAGTGAGTTTTAGTCATAAGGTGAAAAATATTTTATTACTTAGTAATTATCAATAAAATGGTTTTTATCCATTTAAGGGACTGTGTCCACCAAACGTTTTTTTGCACTAAACCTCACTTTGCTCGTCATGGCCAACTGAACATACTTATTAAGGACAGATGTGCGCTGTCACCTCTGGGCATAAACCATCTAGCTCTACACTGACCATGTCTCATTTCACATGAAATCACATCGACAAGAGACATGAGGTCAACACAGATGGTCAACATTGGTTAGGGTTGAACAATTATTAATTGCAATAGACATTTAGAACCTCTAATCATAATAATCCGTCCTACTGTGGTTATTAAAAAAAACCCTAAAATACTTAAAAAGTATTAAAATGTGTATTAAAGTGAAAGCGAGTGATTCTTTGTCCTTGTGAACACACCACAGCACAGCACACAGTGCACCACAACCAAATGTGACCTCTGCATTTGAGCCATCCATGAAGGAGCAGTCCTGTGGTGTGTTGGCGTCTACTCGGGGTTGGTACCCGCCTTGCCCCCGTAAGTTCCTGGGATAGGCTCCGGTCACCCCGCGGACCCAGGGGTTTGGACAATAAATGAATACTGCGTGTTGTCATGTGACTCCTGTCTGTCACTATCTAACCAACATATATCTGTGTGTGTTTCCCTCAATTATATTAGAAAAATATCCCAGTTTTAAGAGTTCAGCACATTAAGAGTACAAACCTTGTCAATGAACAATAAAATAATAGTTAAATGTCAGGTACAATTATCAATTAATCATGATACTGATTTGGGGTGATATCGCCTGCTCCTAACTTTGGTCAATGTCAACTGTAAAATAAGAGGGCAGATCTTTAGGCAGGACACGGGGGGGCGGGGGGCACACCTGGTAGATCCTGGCCGGCATCTTCTCCACAAACAGACCCTTCTTCTCGCCTTTTCGGACCAGGCGGGTGAGCAGCGTGAGGCGGTCGTTGGTGGCACGAGGGGGACGCGGTGACGACTGGGGAGAGATCTCTGGAGAGGAAGGTGCTGACCTGAGACAGTGTTGGAAAATTGGAAAAATTAGGGAAAAGACCATTCAAAAATCAATTCAATCTGAAAACTGAATCAATACAATGTCAGTTATCAAACTGTACTATTCAGTGTTCAATTTGTTAAATAGTATGACTAAGACGAGGCGGGGACAAGCTAAAAATAGACAATAAAGGGCAGGACAGAAATGTTAACTTGTGGACTGTTGAACGGCCAAAATTCATCTAGTTTGTTAACAACTTTTAGCAATGCAGCACTGTGACTGGTTGGACTGGTTGGGGGACGTGTGCTGATGGAAACCCATCCATGTGGATGCTGATGCTCCAAACTCAGGGTGAGAGTTTTTGTGCGCATGACACATTTTCACTTGACGGAATAACTTCTAGAGCGCAGGATGTTTTAAACTGATAACCGAGTGATAAATTAGAAACGGTGAACAGCAACACGGTTTAAATGCAAACAGGTTTGCTGGTAAAAAAGAAGTTAATGGCGACTTCTACATTTACCTTCCACGTGAAACTTACAATCTTCACATTATTTTTTTTGTTTCACCGTCGTCATCGTAAGATCGAAAAATCCTAACTTGAACCATCGCAACTCTGGGACCATCTGTTGGCAAAATTAACACCGGTTCTATGACAGAGGCTTTACTCACAGAGACAAGTCCTCTGCTTCCTGCCTCATGACACTGACACGGCTCTTTTTCGGCAGGACGGGTGAGTTCTGGTCACTTATGCGCTGGTAGAAAAGCATGTAGGCATTCCAGTAGCGTCTCCGCACATCCGGATAGGGGTTAGCTGCATAAAAAAACAGCATAACAACACTGAAAGTCAGAATCAGAATGAAGTTTATGACCAAAGTATTGTAGTTACAAGGAATTTGCTTATATATGTACTGATATTATATTATATATGTACTGTGTATATAAGTGTATATATATATATACTGTATATACAGTACTGTGCAAAAGTTTTAGGCAGGTGTGAAAAAATGCTGTAAACAAAGAATGCTTTCTAAAAAAATGGAAGTGTTAATCATTTATTTTCATCAATCAACAAAATGCAGGGAATGAACAAAAGAGAAAATCTAAATCAAATCAATATTTGGGATCACCCTTGCCTTCAAAACAGCATCAATTTTTCTAGGCAATAATTTGCACAGGTTTTGAAGGAACTCAAGGTAGGTTGTTCCAAACATCTTGGAGTAGAATCCAACCACAGACCTAGTTAATCCCATAATCCTACAAAATAATATAATGACTATAATCCTACAAAATAATATAATGATTACAAATAATATAGTAATGACTATAATCCCAAAATAATATAATGACTACAAAATAACATAATGACTATAATCCTACAAAATCCCTAACTTTGTGCAAGTGTACCTATAAGAATTGATGCTGGTTTGAAGGCAAAAGGTAGTAACACCAAATATTGATTTGATTAAGCATTTTCTTTTTGTTCGCTTCACTTTGCATTTGTAAATTGATAAAAATAAACAATCATTATTTATATTTCTGAAAGCATTCTTTTGTTTACAGCATTTTTTTCACACTCTGCCTAAAAAACCTTGCAGGTGACTGTATATAGAGGGTGAGCAACGGGTTTAAATAAATAACCAACTGTATAAATGGCCCAAAGATGTGGAGTGCAATGTTCACCGTATGACAAGCACAGCGTGACTGTGTACAGGGTGGGAGTCAAGAAACACACACAGCTGCACGTTTTGGATGTTGCATGTTGAGTTTTGTAAATGCAGACGAGACACAGCGAGTGTGTGTGCGGAACCTACACTGATCGTAGACTTTGGGTCTGTACTCTCCACCAAAACACTCGTACTCCAGCGTCTCGTCGTTCATGTCAAACTCCTCCACCACGTTGTCGTTGAATTTGTACCATCGTCCACGAGAACTGCCCCTGGACGAGAGAAAAGAGGGGAACATAGCATTGTGGCTGTTTTAAAGTTCCTGTTGTTTCAGTGTGTTTCCGCGTGCCAGGCATCTGGTCCTGTTTAAGCTAATAGAGCAGCAAAATGCACTCGTTAAAAGGAACAGGAAAAAAAAGACAAAGCTACAGAAGTTACACAGAGTTACGGAAGCACACAAGATGGTCAATACGTGTTCACGTGGAATACTCCGGTCTCAATCACAAAAAGATACGGTTGTTGGTAGGTACCGATTATTTTTGCGCTTGCCGATACCGAGTACCGACATGAGTACTTTAGGAAGAATTTACACCATTAAAAATAATTATTATCAAACCTGGTATAATCAGAGCAACAACTAAATGAGAATTTGTCTGGACTGCATTAATTAATAAAAAAAATGTCACCAAACCAACTGGAAGACTGGAAGGAACTGCAATGAACTCTGAATATATTCATTCATTCATTATCTGAACCGCTTAATCCCAACCGCTTAATTCCAACTTTATCATCAGTGTTACCCACCACACACATTCACACACACCTGCGGTCTTTGATGAAGGAGTAGTAGTGTCCTGCGTGCGCTTGTCCGCTGTGCACCACGACTCCCACCAGCTCGTAGTTTTCGGAGATGGTGACTTTTTTGCGCGGCGAGCCCCCCGGCCCGGCCTCGCCCCCCCTGCTGCCGTTCTCCCCGTGGTCCGCGCTGGAGTCCTGCCGAGCCATGCCCGAAACCGTGTACGGCTCCATGTTCAGCACCCACGGGAACTGTTCAGAAAAAACTCCCTTTTAAATATATGCTGTGACTCATAAATATAAGCAGTTGAAAAGCTTAAACACAGGTAATGATGATGATCTGTAATAATCTGTAATAATAATGATCATCTGTAATAATATTCACAGATGGAATGTGACCCTTATTGAAAATGACGCTGTGCTGTCGGCCTCCAGCAGAACAACACTTTATTGGCTGATTTACAGACACTTATCTTAAAGCTCAGAAAGAGGAAATATTCTGTATATCGTACTTTTTGCTGGTTCTGAACTGGATGTTTCTCCACTCACGTTTGGTTTAACACAGCGAGCAAATGATCTGAATTTCCCTCATGTGGTCATTATTCAAAGCTTCTACTGCCACGACAATGTAAAAAAGTGTTTAGGGTGAGTATGAATGTCTTACCCTGATCTGTTCGTCGTATTTGATGGAGCGTCCGCTCTCCCAGTCGAAGCCGAAGCGCATGAGGTGAATAACCAGCACGCCAGGCAAGGACTTAATGCAGGTTCGCTTCACTGTGGTCCTCTGTAACGTCCAAAAACCGGATTATTAATATACAGTGATGCATCTTCGTTTTTAACAGTCCCCCAGTATACACGCAGTACTGTAATAATAAAGCAGAGTTGTTCAGGAACTTGAGCCAAACCTCAATATTTTGGTGTGAAAATGATAAAGTATAGGGATTTTTTGGAGACATGGGCAAATATATACTCATATACTGTTACTCAATTCTTTATAAATGTAGTGATCTCACTTAAAGACAATATAAAAACACAGGAAGTCATTCATTCATTTTTAATTTTCCATTTGTTCCCAAAACCAACATCACCATCATCTTCTGGCTTGTCTCCATTAGGGGGTTGATTTTGCATATTACACTCAAATGAAAGTTCTTTTATTGTTTTCATGTATGAGGAACTGAGTGGGGCTCAAGAGCGGCACATATTCAATAAAAACGGGTGTTTCTGAGATCTAAAGGAACTAATTTTTACAGGAACTTATCCTCATGGTCCTCATACATCCTCACACGCCCTAAAATACTCCCACACGGCCACGCGTCACCTTCTCTTTGCATTTCTCGCAGTAGTAAGCATTGCTCCCCTCCAGCACTTCTCCTCGCACAAACTGGTCCAGAGAAATCTCCAGACTCTGGCACGACGTCACTCCCAGGTTCAGAGCCATGAAGGTCTCCTCGCGTTCATACCTGAAACACGGTCAGAGCGAGAAACTTCAGCACCACTTCAAATAGAAGGTGTCAGTACAAACATTATGTTGCAACTAGAGCTGGGAACGTTAACCCTTTAAAGCACACGATTCATCTGTGGAATTTTTTAACGTGTTCATTTCTTTTAGCACATTTGACCAAGTTTGGCACAGATTATTGTTTGATAGAAACCTGGTTTATATATTTATCACGTCTACTATGGAGAACAAGCAGTCTTTTCACCATGTTTGTACAGTTCTGGGACCTACACAAGTCAGCTCATGTTAAATGTCATAACAGACCAGACTGAGTGACTGAAAGGCACAAATAAGGCGGTGGGTGAAGAGAACAGCCTGTAGGGCTGTGCGATATGACGAAATATATTAGACGAAGGAAATTAAACGCCTGTCGTTATAAATATATTACATTTATTTCCACAATGTTTTCATGGATTGGATCAGGGTTTACAGTTCTCACCACATGGATGTAGGCACAGAGAATACTATTCCTAATTCTGAGCGCAGAGTGGAACTTCTGCGAGCAATATCTGGTGTCTGTGCGGCCTCAACTCTGCCTACACGAGTGCTTAAAATACTCTGTGCGTGCTCTGCAAAAACAGTGTTTTTAATGAATAAAACATAAAACAAAATAAACAGTGTTTCACTGCCAATTGTGTAAAAATACAGGCAAATTGTTGCACTTTTGCCACTGCATACGAGCGCACATGGAGTGAGAGTGTGTGTGTGTGTAGCTAGAGTTGAACACGCACAGATAGTACAGGGGCAGTTGGTGGCGTAACGGTAGGGCGTTCACCCCGTGATCAGAAGGTCGCAGGTTCGAATCCAGGGCCGGTAAAGTTACCACTGTGCATTGTGTGCTGTGCTGTGGTGTGTTCACAATGACAAATAATAATCACTCGTTTTAATAGTGATATATATCATTATTGAGATATGAGATTTTGCTCGTATCACGCAGCCCTAATTCCCTGGTGTAGTGAACGGCTAATTTCCCTTTAAAATGTGTCCAGATGGAACTTAGATCATTTGTGTGCACTGCAGAGATGAGCTTTTTAGCAGATCTGACTTTGTAACTTTTTACACTCGTTTGCTAATTCAGTCTGTAATTAATTATGGATGTTATGGCCAACTGCAGGTTAAACATTTTCTCTTCATCTTATTCCTTAACATTGATTTATTCTTGCTGTACCACATACTGATGTTTTATTCAGGTGTAAAAGCAAGTATTTTAACGACTCTGACAATCGTGATATTTTTTGCACTGACATTAAGAGATTAAAAACCACAGCTCTGTTTCACATTATTACTTGCCTGTGTGGACAGTCTTTGCATATCTTCTGGTCAGAGAATATCCCCTGAAATGTGTTCTTGAAGATCTGCTCTCTCCCAATTTTCTGAAAGAAAGAAATGTGTAGAATATTTTAAACAGTCCTTCCACAAATGACGTTCAACGTTGTTGGGAGTTAAAGGTAGGAGGTAAACGTGCAGGCTGCAGGTTAATGTGATGTGTTCTGTACCTTGAGATGTTCGTCCAGTTGATCCACCAGGCTGGTGAAGAACTCATAAGCGTCCTGCTGCTCGCGCACGTACAGCTCCTTATTCCACATCTTAAAGATCTGCACAGAAATAACACATGCTAAAGCAGAACTTGAGAAACACTGGGACAGCACACCATTGTTATAACTGTACCTGAAGCTGGTGCAACAGCAACAAAAAACCCAAATTCAATGAGATGCCGTCACTCATATAAAACAAGTCTTAATACTGTTTCCAGAAAATAAAGCTATCTTTAACTCTATTCAATTCAAATATATTTGTACAACCGACACAGTCACAAAGCAGCTTTACATATCGTTACGTAATTCAGGCTCAGTATGAGACACGTACGTTTAGAGCATTTAGCAGACGCTCTTATCTAGAGCGACTTCACTTTCCTAATCACAGCGACAGTCTTGTGGAGCGACTTGGGGTTAAGACTCTTGCTCAAGGACCCAATGATGCTAGTGCCAGAGGTAGGATTGGAATCCATGACCTCTTGGCCCAGAGGCGAGTATCCTAACCACTAGACCACCATCACCCAATATCATATGCTGATTTAAAGCAATTTATATCAAAACACAAAAAGCATAGTCTTACATTTTATTCTTAAGCTAAACCAACATTTAAAGGAAAATCAATCTGAAACGTAAAGTGGCATTACAATGTGCATGTTTATCGATACTATCAACGTTTTTATTTCGGATCGATGCTATGGGCTCGTTGATCACTGGACTGATGTATCGTTACAGCCCTATTGACAAACACCTGTGCTACTTTCTGATATGTATGAGATGACAATCACTGCACTGCTAATAAACTGCACAATCCGGACAGTTTGTGCTTTAAATACTAAGTATTTAAATATTAGTATTTACATATTAGCTCGATTATGATTAATGAATGATTATTCTGTTTTGGGTTTTTGTTTGTTTTTGCTTTTAGGTCCTCAAAATTTACTGACAAGAAAATTTGCTTAACTACTAGAGCTAAGATATTTGCTTCTAATGCAAGAGCATTTATTTGACATTTGAAAATATTTGTAAGAAACAGAGTCGCATGACAACACATGTTTTAAAGGGTAATACATGGCAAAAACACAGCATTAATGTCATTTGTTTTTTACTGTAAGTATTAACATATGTTTTTAATAATTAAAATTTGATACTGCATGTCGATTAGAGGTTCTGAATATCGGTTTTGATGAATTTTCGATTAATTGCCCAGCCCTAATTTTATATGAGAATGACAGACATAAGTGCACATCCTACCTGCAAACTAACAACTGGAAAATACTGTTCACTACCTGCTGCCCTCCAGTCAAACTTTATATTTATCATCACAAAGTAACATAAAACTGTTTCAGTGTGAACGTGGGTGAGCTGAATGAGCACAGGTTAACATCAAATCCCCCAAAATCACCTTCCAAAAGTTCTCTGGTACGTAGTACTGCAACTTGCTCTCCATCAGGTGCCCAAACAGCGACTGCACCTGGCAGAACACACTCTCCTCGGGGTTCTCTGTGTCGTCTTCTATCGACAGGAAGGCCTGAGGCATACAAACAAACATGTTCACACATCTGCTGTGACAGCGTCGGGATCGTCACACTATTTCCTGCCGCTTTTAATAAAAACACAGTTTATTTCACAAGATTGTTCATGTGAATAAAAATGTGATAGAAGCTGCCGTGTCTAGTGCCATCTTGTGGGAGCGGGAAAACAAAGCAACTTGTCAATTTCACTAGCAACACAGAAACAGTGAAGGGGAAGAAGAGAAAAACTAAAAGGAAATTGTCTACATCAGTGATGGAAACATTCGGCAGCAGCGTTGAGGCAAAATATTAATCAAAAGCAGAAAGTGAAAATGATAGAAGTCTCTCAGTTGTAGCCCACATCAGCCAGTAAAATGTTCAGGTTTTAGTTTTTGCCCTCAGGGGCCTGATTAAGTTTTGAAGACACTTTTTGACAAAGAGGAGACAAAATAAAGAAAGTAGCAAATTATCTTTACAGTGGAATTATTAAAAGTATCAAGCATCATTTATATTACATTTTATTGTGAGACAGCATTCCTGCTAAAGTTGTTAAACAGTAAAAAGGTGACGCATGATGCATGTCCAGTAGATTTTGGAAGCATAAGAAGCGTGAGTCGGAGTGGTGAGTGGAACTCGAAAGCGTTCTTATCTACAAATACTGGTCATTCTGAAACAGACTTAAGCAGAATTAACAGACTGCCACATTATCTCTACGCATGTCAGCGGCGGTGCACATCCCGGTTTTACTAAATGTACCTCAGGTAAGCCGGGTTGCATGTAGAGTTGCTGAAAAACAGCGTTCATGTAGCAGGTCGCGCCTCCGTTCTTCAGCCCCACAAAGCCTGATATAGAGCGACTGTCCACTGGGGGTAGGTACTGCAGTAACCCGGAACACACACACACACAAATGTAGACTTTAGTGTCATATGATTACAAAAACATCAACTTAGAAGAGGTAGGGCGTGTGCGATATGACGATATACAACAGATTACAAAATATAAGTTTCTATTTCACATTATTGTTTGCACATTATTGGTTGCAAAATTCACTGTTGACAGTAAAACTTTTTCTTCATCTGGATGACTGTTTGCAGTGTTGCATGACCACTTGGAAGTGGGCAGAATCACGAGAGACCAGTCTTTGTGAAATACTGAAGCATTTAAAGCAACTGTTGCGAAAATATCCAAACAATCTGACAGTCGTCTCTACGGTGACACCTACTGGCCACTTTGGCTGTTGCAACGTCTTGAAGACACTTCTGTGAAACGACGACTCAGATAAGCCCTAAATATTTTAAATAAGGGGTGTTGAAATGAATCGCATAATCGATGCATCGCGATGCAGATGTGGACGATTCTGCATCGATGCAATAGCAGCTCGTAATCGATTTTAAAGGTTTTCAACCGGCGATCCGCTGTCCCCTAGCGGTCCACGGCGGCATTGCAGGTGGTCCGTGACATGCAGCCCCCCTTTACTACTGAACTCACTTTATAAAAATTATTCCTTTTTTATTTTTCAAAACATTTCCAACTGATTTGGGTACATTTTGAACATTGAATGTATATATCACTGGTTACCTTCTCACTAACTGTATCTGCACAAATTATTGAAAAGTATTGCACAGACTCTAGTTCTCCACTGCTGTTATAATATCTGCACAAACTTCAATGTTAGTCAGACTCTTTTAAGAGATACTGTTTTATTAATAGACTGGATGTAGAATTTTTCATATTGAAACTGTTTCTAACCTCTTGCACATACAGTGTAAAAGTCTGAAAAAAGTCTAAATTTCCACTTTTGTAGGTTAATGTTGCATCTAAATTCTCTCTTTCTACCTCTATTTCTAGTATAAGTTTAAAGTTTATATTTAATGCTCCATTTCTAGGTTAAAATGTATATTTTGTATTCTGTTTATATACTTTTTGTTCTATATGCCCTATTTGTGTAAACTGGAGCCACGTCGTCTCATCTCTCTGTACATCTGCAGGGTATATAGCAGAGATGACAAAGTTTACTTTGACTTTGATCTCCATGAATAATGAATTTAATGCAAATATCTAAAAAGTAATACAAAAAATACTCCCTCCAACACTTAGTCTGAGTGGTGGTCCCTGGGACAGAACCAGTTGGAAAACCTCTGGATTGTATCATAATGACAGTGCTTGGTGATTTTCTGGCCATGGCAGAAAAATTCGGTAGCAATTATAGCTGCCCGATACGTGATCCTTGCACTATCTGCATGCAATGTGAAGTACTTTAGAAAAATTGATTGCATGCATCGAGATATCGAATCGAGTCGAATTGCTGATGTGATAATTGTAATCGAATCGAATCGTGAGACCAGGTTCACACCTCTACATCAATACATCAATACGTTTTCAGGGAAATCCCAATGAAACAAACAGAAACAAAATCTTTCAATTTATAACAGACAATATTGAGAAAATCAATTAGATTCTAATAGTGTTTCAATCATCTATTTTCCCTGTTGTATCTTTGAAACCGGTGAGGATATTCCAGTTTGTTTGTCCTTTCTTGTGGTCACTATCATTTATTAATTTATTGTTATACGTACTACATCTGGACTACTTGACTATCAGTATCGGAATATGAGATTTTGGTCATATCACACAGCCTTACAAAGAAGATAAAAAGAGAGGAATGTGGGAGAGACGAGGCGAAGAGAGAGAGACGTCTCACATCAAACTCTTTGGAGAGGGAGGAGTCGGCCTGGTGGTGCATAGACAGCAACTCTCGAGTGATGAGCTGCAGGTTGGTGAGAGAGCTGTCAGCCAGCATCACCAACACCTCGTACGCTGCCAAGCGACTGCTCACTGTACTACACCTGACGGACAGACACACACACACAAATATGTTTTTAAAAGCTATTTACACACTTTTCATGAAGATACTGACATTTACCCATGTTTTCTTCCTTGGAGTTTTGCTTCTCCACTCATTTTATTGCCTAGGTTGTTGGATTTTTTTCAATTCTACAACTAAGTAATATTATGCTACTTAAATGTCTTAACTTTCTTAACTTAATGTCAAAGGAGACTCAGTGTTTGTCAGAGAACCGGAATCCATTGGTTTTAATTAGGGACGCACCGATCTGATATGTGGATCAGATATGGTCTGACAACGACTGAAATAGCCGGACTGGGTATCAATGACATGGAGCCGATCTGTAAATTGTAGGTGTTCTGCGTTGGCGTCTGCGTGCACGCTCACTTTTGTTTGACATTCACCCTAATTCCTACATACAGAAATGACAATGAGCAGAACAAGCAGCGCAACACATTACAACCCAAAAAGCAAATTAAATGGGATAATACTGTTTCATTTCCTTAACGACGCTAGCTCTCGCTCACAATCTTTGTGTTCCTCGCTGTGTTATTGTGCGCGTCTCTCACTGGGAAGTCCAACATTCACTAAAGTTCAGTCAATTCTTCCCCTTTATTACACATAAAACGTATATTTTAGCTGATAAATAATGAAAACAACCAGCGTCCTACTCATAACATAGCCGTTTATGTTTTCATTGTTTATTCCGAGACGCGAGTTTGTGGCGTTATTGTGTGTAATGCCATCATGCCAAACCATGGACTCCATATAGATAAAGAAGTGTTTCCGCCCGGCACTAACATTATTTTTCTTCATAGTACTAAGCCATAGAATATCTCTGCATAATAAAAACTCAGCACTCCAATAAAACTCTGTCCTTATGTCCTAAACACAGCAACATAAGGCATGTATGGCGTCTACACAAACACTATAAAAAGCATAAAAACAAAGGTATAGACAAACGCCCCAAATTCTCTATGGACATAAAACAAACAAACAAACAGGCATCGGATCGGTACTCGGGATCCGGCGATACCCAAAGCCCAGGTATCGACATCGGTATCAGAAATGAACAAGTTAAAGTTAAGAGTTATTCGTTTTAAGAGTGTTATCTCTATGTGCACGTGTGTGTGTGTGGATGTCTCACTTTGGGTGAAAGTCGTGGAGGGGAGCTGCAGAGCTGGATGGATTGTTGCTGTTCAGGATGATACGTGATGCTCGAAACAGGAAGTCATCCAACAGTTGCTGGATAAGCGAGGGGCCTGAACAACAAATAAAATAACCCCTATTACAAGTTGTAACAGTCACCGATAAACATACACAGTATCAATCAAACTCGGACATAAATGTTTGAACACTAAGGAAGAACTAGGTATGCACTGGGTAACAGGGTACGAAAAACAAGTCGATATTGAACTGGAGCTTATTTTAACTGCTGGTTGAGCATCAACAGACATAAGCATGAAAAACATCGGATATCGGCATCGGCCAACAATTCCCATATCGTGTGTCCCCATAAAAAGACTGTAAACCATCATATGATATCATCTCATATCCATCGCTGGCTCCTGAATCGATTCAAACCAGCATCATATTGTAGCAGACTCTGTGATATCGGTCAACGTCAAATCGTTATCCACTGAATCAAAACATTATCGTATCGTGAAGAAACTTGTAATTTTCACCTCTATTATGAACCCATCTGTGGCTCAAAACATGCACCAAACCGTGGACTTGGAGATTCATTCCACACCTAGTATATACGTCAAAATATCCGACTCGTAGCGTCTATGAAATCATAAGAAGGAGTGCGTATGAACGAGTGAGCAGCCGATGCAGGCGAGTGTAGAAAAGACTAACCGAACTGCTCCTTCTCGTTGCCGCAGAGCGACAGCAGGGTTTTGATGAGGCGCAGGTGACCGGCCTGCAGGATGTTGTCGGATTCGCTGGTCTCCAGCTCGCTCGTCCACGTCGGCTCGAAGTTGTCCAGCCAGCTGATCTCGTCCTCCAGCATGACGGCGGGGCTGATCTGCAGCTGATCCATCTCCGTAGCTACGCACACAAGCACAGCAAATAAACCGAGCTTCGAAACAGGTGCTACACAAGTAACACAGTGAGCGTGCAACACGCAGGTACGGCACCCTAGCAGATCCCACTTCTGTCAATTCGACGCCAATCAGAAACAGCTGAAAGCAGCAGTATTTGTAAAGAGAGAATTAAAAAATTTAAAAGCTGCCACACTACAAGTTAGTAAAAAAAAGGGCAGATGGTCCCAGCTACGATTTTTTGATCTTATGATAACAACAGCAATACAACAAAATTGTACAAATATTTTAAGTTTCGGACAGATACACAGTGGACAGCACCACTACTGCTTATTCTGAGTGGTGGTCCCTGAGTCAGAAACAGCTGATAACACCTGCATTGTATCATAATGACATTGCTTGGTGAATTTCTGGCTATGGCATAACAACTCTAGTTAAAGAAAGAGTAAAAGAAAGAAGAGAAATGGCCAAGTATGTCTCCTGCTGGTAGCCACGTCATGTCGTACAATATTTTCAAGTTACGATGGAGTCATCAGAACGCATCTCCGTCGTCAGTAGTCAGGGACTACCTGTAGTTAAGTTAGTACAGATTACTACTTAATCAGCTACTCCCCAACACGCTACACCAGTTCCTTACTCACACAACTGTAATAAGGGGAGTAAAATTTTTACAATGACAAATCTCAACAAATCTTACTGGTCAAGTCGTCCAGGAGTTGGCATCTCAGGTCAAAATACTCTGTGCACTGCGATAACAACCTAGAGACAGAGAACAAAACCAAATGAATAAATGACAAATCAAACTATGTGATGTTAAAACGTGTGTGTGTGTGTGACATGTCGGTACCTCTGGTTTATGCCCCTCATCACACTGGTTGGAGACCAGAGAGGCAGCTGAGCGCTCAACACCACCTTCAGCAGAAACAGGTTGGGCTTCTGCAGCTCCGAGTACCCAGACGTGTCTGACTGACTCAGAGTGTACAGCTGATCGCACGCCACACGACGAATCTGCATGTGTATGTGTGTGTGTATGTGTTGTTTGTCAGGAATGGAACAGCAAAGAATAGATTAAAAACAAGCATTAATAATGATCATCATGCTCTTAATTTGAACTCTCATAAACACACAAATAAAAACCTCACTGACCTCAGCACTGGACGACCCGAGCAGAATGTCGATGATGAAGTCATTTACACAGGGCAGGTTGTAGAACGAGGCTGAAAGGGCAGAAAAACAAAACAAAATGAAATGAAAGCTCATTAATCGTAATGGAGGTAAAATGTGGTATTGATCTGAGGTCATGTTATTCAGCTCTACCCTGCGAGCGCTTTCATACACCTCGTGTGCTTGTGTGTGTGTGAGTTTGTGTGTGTGTGTTCTCTTACAGAGCTGTTGGCAGCGCAGCTGGAGACAGGTGACCAACAGAGAGAGAGCTTCCCGGGCGATGATGGTGTCTTTAATGGAAACACACTGCTGTTTAACGCAGATGCCGGCTTGTAACGTAGTGGCTTCTCCCTCACTGCTGGAGCTGCAGTTACTGCCTGAGAACAAACAGCAGAAAACAACAAACATGTCGTCAGATCACAGAGCTGGCCAAGCATTCTCACTGCAGACTTAATAAAATAAGGTATATGTCTAATAATAATAATAATAATAATAATAATAATAATAATTATCAAATTTTATGTGTACATTTTTCACTTATAATAGATATAGAATTATTACTAGCATTAATAATAATAATAATAATACGTATTAATGTACAATGTTTCTATTCATAATATAGTATATATTTACTATTACTACTACTACTTATTATTACATGTTACATTTTCTAATTTTATAACATATATTTACAACAATTACTGCTAGTATAAAATAATAATAATGATGTATTAGTGTACAATGTTTCATTTATAATATAGTATATATTTCTAATATTACTACCATTAATCAACCCATTACTAGTATAGATAATAATAATATTATTAATAATAATAATAATAATAATAATAATAATAATAATAATTATCGTATTAATCTTTGTTTAATAATATACATTTATATAATTACTACTAAATATTATTATTTATTATGTTTGTATTAAGTTTTTACTTATATATTTACAATTACTACTAATATTATCATTAATAATAATAATAGTCAATAACAATAATAATTATAATAATAATTGTTATTATTGTTGTCATATATAGCAATTTTCACAGATTAAAATGCAGTCCAAAGTGTGTTACATCAAACAATAAAAACCATGAAAGGGATAAGCAAATCTAGCAGCATGTATAAAATAAGTGATAGAGAACAAATTACACGAATTAAAAGAAATACATTTAAACACAATGAGATGACCACAAATCGGGAACAACTAGAACGTTAAATCTTGAAACAGTGACTTACAATATATTATACACCAGTCTTAAAGCGACAAAAGTGATTATCTGTAGAGAGTTGCAGCAGCTAAATGAAAATACCTGTCTTTATATATAGAGAGAGAGAATAGGCTTTTCTGTAATGATGCGGCATTCTGACGTGTTATTCACAAGACATGTTCACCTGTGCTGCTGACCCTGCTGCGGACACCCACGGGCAGCAGTGAGTTGGTGCTCTCTCTGATTGGCTGACTGCTTCCCACAAGGTCCAATCGTCCAGCGGTTTAGCCCAGGTGAGCCGCATGGCAGGCCACCGACGGAAGTCAGACACTCCATCGCTCTACAACAAGGAGAAGACTAATTATAATTCAAGACTTTTATTTGCTACAAAATATAGATAAACAAGCAGAACATGTCGGGAAATGTCTCTGAACTATCCAAAGATCAGCACATCAAAAGATAGAATTTAGAAATCAGTTAACGACATATCAATATGTAATTATGTAATTGGCCATGCAATACATGGCTATTAAATAATAGTTAAAATAAACTTCTAAATGATCTGATTTGTCCTATAAAACCAGGGTCACTAATCGATCGACTGCAGAGACGTTTTTGGACGTTCACGTTAGATCTTCTGAATATAAAGAAAAAATTTAATTAACGCCCCGCTTGCTAGCGCCCCTTTCTATCATCAGACCAGCTGTCAGATTTTCATAGACGCTGCAAAAGTGACCATTAAGACTAGAGAAAATGCTCTTTAATTGACAAAATGAGAAGCGTTTTGCTGCAGATATTAGTGATGGGGAATTTCCAGCTGTCTCCGGAAAGATGTTCAAGAATAAGTTTATATTTACAAACTGTACAGTATCATCACTCCAAACTGTTGCTGATCTGGCACACACTTAATGCCAGACGATTGAAATAGTATTCCTCCTCAAATGACTGTTACTACAACACTGCTATAATAATTTTCGACTGTCACTATAATTTATTTGCACAACCACTGAACATTGATGTACTGTATATATCACTTGGTCACTTTCTAACTAACTGTTTCTACACAAAATTACTGAAAAATATTACAGACCCTGGTCTTCCAATACTGTTAAAATATCTCCAAAACTTAAATGTTAGTCAGACTTAAGAGACACTGTTTTATTAAAAGACTGGATATAGAATTTTTTATATTGAAACTGTTTCTAACCTGCTGCACATCCAGTGTAAAAGTCAACTTCCACTTTTGTGTAATACTGCATCCAAACTGTCTCTCCTTCTACTTCTATTTCTAGTTCTAGTTTAAAGTGTATATTTTGTATTCTATTTGTATATTGTTTATTCTAGTCTTATTTGTTCTTTGTTCTTATTTCATTGCATCAACTGAGCTACGCCCTCGCTTCGCTGTATATCTGTACAGTATATAGCAGAGATGACAATAAAGTTTACTTTGACTTGACTCTTTTTAAGAGAAACGTTCTTATGGCTTGGCTCACTAAAAAGAGTTGCTCCTCAGATTGTTTTTGTTGCTTAAATGAATTTATTAACAAAAATAATGTAAAATTATGTGCAAAATGAATTACCAATGTACAAAATTATTACTATGATTAAATCGCTATTATTTTTATGCATAGTGCTACAAAAAATAAATTTTAAAGTACAAAAGCAAATCCCCATCTCAGTTTTTTTGCTGTCTTTTTCTCTCAGGTAGATCTAATCCTTCACCAGGGCCGAGGTCAGGGATCTTCGGTGACCACTTGCTATAGACTATAACTGTGCATATTAATATTATGGTATGAAACCAGGGTTAACGGGTTGAGTGGGTTGGGGCAAGGAGTATTGCAGTCAGAGACCCGGTATTGTCGTTTGTAACATGGTTTTTCGGTTTCACCCCTTGTACGTCTAGAGCTCTTAAAAAAAAAAAAAATGAACAAAAACTCAAACATACCTGGATGGCAACGCGTGCTGCGGGTACGATCTCCTCCACCCGAATGGAGGACCGGTCGGACATGGACATCTGCCTGTAGGAGGACTTTTCGGGAGTTCCACAGAGGGACAGCTGTCTCCCGCTCTGCCTGCCCGCGTTACGAAATGGCCGCGAGGACAGAGGTCCAAACCTCCTACTCAGTTCTCATCCATGATGTTGGGCATCGTCTGTCCTACCAACAGGAACCTGCAGGAGGAGACAGCCAACCAGAAACACAGATTTCAGCCGCCCATGCCGATAACTGAGGAAGGTCGAGCGTGAGCGCAGGCCAAAGTCCAGCGTGTAAAGACAAGATATTTCGCTCGCCAAGTTCAGAATTCTGGTACAAAAACAGCTGCATAACTTTGACATTTCTAACACAGCACCAAGTCAAGCGGTCGTAAAAGTAGAGTCAAGCGAGGGCGGAGCATATCGAGTGTAGCGCACATTTTAGAAAGAGCTTACTACGCTTTTGTGGTGTATAAAGTCAAATAGGGTGCGAGGACGTGTAAGTGTGGTAAGAATGCGAGGCCATGGTGAGCTCACATTTGCTGAGGCAAACACACAATTCAGTTAGTTCTTCCGCCAGGGTTGCAGAGAGTGCGAAATAAGAGATTTTAGCATGTGAACGCTCCACTGCAGTTTCCGAATTTGCACAAAAATTGTACCCATTTATTTTAAGACAGAAGGCGGGGTCCGTATAAAATTCCACCTGGCATAAGCGCTACCTTTTCACGTAAAATAAATGCATCATAAAATATCGGCTTGAAAATATCGGACAAATCTAAGCATCGGTCCAAAGTCGATGACGATGAAAGTACTATCGCCAATTCCGAGCAGAAGCCGATATGATCGCGGCATCTCAACTTTCACAGTGCACCTCAACACGGTTTACGTAGGAGTGCAAATAAATAGCAAAAACATAAAAACAAAATAAGAATACAGACATTTAGAAGCAATAAAGATAAAAAAGTAGATATTAAAAAATAAAAAGACAAGTAAATAAGGAAGTGAAGCGAAACAAAAGTCGAGTTCATTTTTTTGCTGCTTTTTAAAACGTCACCACCTTGTCTAAGTGGCATTTAAATATGAGCTCAGAGTAAGAATAAAACTGTTTAAAACCGTACTGAGCTCAGATCTATCGGCAATAAGTGAAAAGGAGAGATGGGAAGAAAGAAAAGAAAAAAAAGAGGGGGAGCAGGTCACGGAGGACACACCTTGCGAGCTGCAGGCAGATGGAATAGACTCCCTGTCTGGTCTCATAGTCCACCTCCGAGGGAATAGAGTCTCGCTGCATGACGTTAACTACCAGGCTGAGGTACACAAACACACACACATTTCATGTTGGATGCAGTTCCTAATTGACGCATGAATTCAACTTTTCTTATGGTACTTTTGATGCTGAGTTAGATACACAGCAGATTTTTACCTGAGACCTCCAGCTTTGAGGAAGTTCTCGCAGAAGGACTTGACGCTGGTCTTCGCCATCTCATCATCAGACGTGGGCATCAGTTTGGAGCTTAACACCTGTTAAAAGAGGAGAGAGAGAGAGAGAGAGAGAAAGGGCATGTGAGGACTTACATGGGAGATGTGTTCAATCGTCAGTGTTGGGAAGGTTACTTTTAAAATGTATTCCAATTACAGATTACAGAATACATGCCCCAGAATGTAGTTTGTAACGATTCTGCTTCAATGTGAGTAACGATTCTGAATACTTTGGATTACTTAATATTGTCATACTTTTACAACTACATGAATGTAGTAATCACATCCTGCAAATTTTGTCTGTTTTTCTCTACCAATTGGCTGTTAAGCCCAAATCTCCCTGAATAGACAATATATTGCAGTAGGCCGACGTTAGTTTTTCCAGATGTTTCTTTAGGTTGGAGGTGGAGTCTTGATTGAGAGTGAAGCTTATTGGCAAAACAGAGTTTGCATTAACGGTCAGATTTCTCGCCCCATCCCTTTCTTTCTTTTTAAATGTGAAGTGGTGTTTTAAATTTCAGAGTAAGAAATTCATTCCCGTGTTCGGGCACTGCTGGCTTGTTGTGCTGGCTCCGGTCCATCGTGGCAACTGACGCCACCAACATTAACAGGACGCTTACATTAGAGCCTCTTATTGCGTGTTTTGTTTGGGTTTCCAGCAATGCGTGAAATTACCAAAATTAGGACACAGCCCATGTTAGCTATTGTACCTCAAGGTTCAATTTTAGCAATAACATAACGTAAAGTACATTTACATACATTTAAAGACAGAATGCGCTGGTCGATAGGTCACTCACCTGAAAAGTGCTACTTTCCAACGAGAATAAATACAGCATAAAATTTATCGGCACCCAAGCACTGTCTCCGATAATCGGTGACTTAAAATAAACTATTACTGCGATTCCGACATTATTGTGCCTTACTTTTTACTTCATTATGATTACAGAAAAATGTTGTTTTTAAATAATTTTGAATAACTCCGCAGTTTGTAAATTAATCATGCACTCAAATGTAGTAAAACGTAGCATTTTAATTATCCCACGTTGCTATTCATTCAGGGTTTGGGGGAATGAAATTACTGAAAGTATTTAGTTTTGAATAAAAATGAACGCATACAGATTTAGAGGCGGCGTGAGCAGGATAAAGACTCGGAATGCTGTGTGTTTCTGTACCTCTAGGTTATATAGGACTCTAAACGTGGACATGCCCGGGCCGAGGAGTGGAACAGCTATTTCCAGGATGGACGCCAGACTTTATTGATGCTGCTGCTTGCTGGAGAGCGATGGGGATTTGGACGCCTGAGAACCTGAACCCAGTGTGAAGAGAGTTTTCTACACACACACACACACACATACAGAGAAGACAGAGATGCAGACATAGAGCAAGAAAGAAAGTGCTACATACTGCTCCTCAACACTCTGGTATTTATCAAACGGATAAACAAAACCAAGTTTGTCAAATCTGAGTCACATGGCTTTGTCTCAGCTCCTCGCACTCTGAATCATCAACACACACTGCCATTTGGACGTAAAGGGAGCCCAAGCGCCTCTAGAAATTTTGCAGAGCTGCTACACGATGCAGGGACGGATACTGAAATCCGTATTTTAAGAGTGGAGTGTAGGAAATCTCAGGCCTTGTGTGTGTGTGTGTGTGAAGCTGTTGTGTGTGTGTGTGAAGCTGTTGTGTGTGTGTGTGGTTGTTGTGTGTGTGTATGTAGTTGTTGCAAGCAAGTACCTGGTGGCCCACACACTGGACTCTTTTGGCACAAAGTTATCCAGAGCATCCTGCACCTCTGGATCAGTCGGGATGAGCAGTAGCAACTTCCTCACACGCAGAGTTATCCTGCAACACACATAACAATATTACTGTTTTATTGTAGAAAGGTGTTGGTGTTCTGCTCTCAGTTGTAATGTCCAGTCTGTGTGAGAAGTTGATAATAAAGTGTTAGTTTAAAACACATTAATGAATCCTGCTTGAATATGTCTGTTAAACTGATTTTAAGGTTAAGGGGATGATGATGATGATGGTGGATAGATTTTTTCTGCATGGTAGCTGGCATCAACCTGGCTCTCGAGGTTATTAACTGGATACAAAGACTCAAATACTGCTATACACTAAAGCCATCACTACGCCAGGCAGGGACTTCTCCTGCAGAAACAGACAAATCTATTCACTGGAGGCTTGTTAACGTGAAATTAATCACTGCCTCTCATTACAGTGTATAAAATAAAATAAATCTCAAAGTAAATCAAAAACTGAATCTGACTATTTTCAGCCTTAGTCCGAGATTCCAAGAAAAACAGACTATTTGGCCATTAGTCAAGAAATATCTCACGCGCCCGAAACCTTGAAATTGTGGTTTTTAATATTTGAAGAAGAACTTTACGAGTAAGTTTCATAACTATATTTGGTACTTAATTTAATTCATCACATCAGAGCTGCTTTTTCAAATAAATACACCCTTTTAATAACAATTGCACTGCTAGCGTAGTGTAGTTTGTTTTAAATCAGTATCTCCAGGATTTTGCCATGTAGGTCAAAATGACGAATTTGTTTTCTCCTTAATAATTACTTTTTAACAATTTATTTAAATTAAATAATTACTGAATTAGAAAAAATATCAAAACCCCAATTATTTTTAACCATTAACCATTGAGTTATTTTTGAAGATAAACGTGCTGTTTTTATCACCCACGTTTCCTGCGTCAGCAATTGGGTTTGCTGACGTATGGCTCACCATTCTGTAGGAAACGAAAATGATTGGTCAAAAATTGTGGAAAAGTTGCGTTAATTGGTGAAAATTGCGGTCGGGAAGACCCAGAGGTTTTTGCCGAATTTGCTAACAGTTGCAATTGCAACACTGCAAAATCCTGGAAGGTCTACAATGAACAGTTATCTTGCAGTGTTTGTTTGTACCTGCTCGGAGAGCATAAGCGGATGGAAGCAGACGCCGCTGCTGTTGAGCTGGCTGAAGCGGAGCTGTCGTTGGAGCTGCCTGACGGAGTTCCCGTCCCCGAAGTCTTCACCGTCAGACTCTGCTCATCGGAGAAACCCAGCTGGTTCAAGTAGCAACTTCTGGTCCCTGTTCATTGTCAGCCACACACACACACACAATAATAATATCGGCAGGTGCTAACTCTTGACATTGTCTTCGATATCAGCAATAACACGCTTTACCTTGATTACATAATAATGGTAATATATCCATGTCAGGAGTCAGATACGCCTCTTTTTGCCA
Source organism: Distichodus sexfasciatus (assembly GCA_032718565.1). NCBI lineage: Eukaryota > Metazoa > Chordata > Actinopteri > Characiformes > Distichodontidae > Distichodus > Distichodus sexfasciatus. The sequence goes on along the minus strand of JAVGVS010000504.1, from coordinate 170,894 downwards.
GCTGTGATGTCTGGCCACTGGTTTAAACTTGGCCTCCAGGTTTTTAAAAGATTTTGGGCAGCACACCTTCAGCTTCAACAATTGATTGAATTCATTGACCGCCGACGCCCATTTGGCGCAGAGCTGTAATAGCTGCTAATGGTGGATATTTTGATGAATCCAAAATTTAATATTTTCTATGTATAAACTGTTTAATAAACTGTTTCTGTAATAAAATATTTTTTGGTAGTTAGTGTTGTCCTTTATCAGTGCAACATTATCATAAATGAAAAAAGATTCACAAGTAATACTGTCCAAACCCCACTTTGCCAGGGGCGTTTCCAAACTTTTGGAGGGCAGTGTGTGTGACCAAAAAAATCACAATCTTGTGTTGTGAAACGCTAATGCAGTTTCCCCTCCAGGAAAAAAGTTTACTGATCGAAAAATGCTGCTGCTGCTGCAGTGTGTCTCACCATGCTGTCGCGGCAAATATCTGGTGACATTCCACTGGACAGCTAAGCTGCTCTGAGATCTTCCACCTGATGCTCCCAATCGTCTCATTACTGTGAGCCTAAACACACAACACACACACACACACAGACCTCAGTGCCAACGGCAGATATTTTTACACATAAAACAAACACCGTTTACATCAATAATAACAAGCAGACAATTTGTGCTCCATCATCGCAGTTCAACTCTCCATTTATGTCTATAGAGATGTTTGTACAAGGCTTCCCATCTAAGGTGCTGTTTTAATCTGCCCTGTGTGTATAAGCTGCAGTGTGTGTGTGTGTGTGTGTGTGTGTGTGTGTAACATGTGGGGATGTAATTGAGTGACCAAAATATAACGACAAAGACTGGGGAATCATTTTTGTTAAGTTCACTACGAGGCTGAAAGTAAGCCTGGTAGGATTCATAGGTGATGTGGAGCGCCACAGGGTGGCTGCTAAACGAAGCCCATGAGGTAGAATGGTCCTGAGGAACAGAGCAGGTCCCACAGAAGGAAAACAGAAAACACGGAAGAAAGTGACGTATGGAATACCACCAAAATCTCATATCCCGAAAGCCTATTATCGCTACCGAGACACTGCACTCATATGGAACGCCTAAAGGCCACATCCAACCTTATTTTCTTGCAACTGACAGTAAAAACAAGTTTTTACTTGTTTTATTCTTTTTTGTAAGAATTTCTAGTATACTGTCACTTTTTCAAAATTTAGTGATTTGGGGTCGTTAGGGGAGGATGTTTAGGATTAGATTGTTTTTGGTTTGATAAGCCAATTTAACTGTAGCACCTCTATCCAAAACCATGAAAATTATCAATGCAAACTGTGTATTTTGACACCACAAAATAAATAATCACTCGCTTAAATTCACTCAACTTCAGACTGAGCTAAAGCCATATAAAAATGTACTGGGATATTTATCTCCGCGGACATTAGTAGCGCCAGGAAGTTGCTTCTGTGATCAGACTCAACATTTAGAGCGGCGCAGCTTAACTCTAGATTTGTGTTTTGCAAAAAGTAGAAATGACCTCCAATGCAAAAACCAGCCACTACCAAATTTTCAAAATTGAGTTAATTCTCACCTCAAGAAAGTCACCGCTTAGGATGGAAAAAGCTAGCCAAATTTATTCAAACAGTACAGTATAGACCTCCACTGTTTCAAAACACTAAAAAACAAAATCCACCATTTTAATTCCACACAACATAAACGCTGCTTTCGAACCTTCACAAGTATAGTTACTGGTTTCGCCTTGCAGAGTCACAAATTAAATAGTGAACCCACCTCAATGGTGATGACATATCTCTCAGCTAATAACAGCAGCCTCTCGATGATGACCAGCTTAGGACTTAGTGAGATGGCATCAGCACACAACATACCCACAATGATATCAAAACTCGCCGAAGGATAAAGCCACCATTTATGTCGTTTGTATTTACCTGGAAGGGGATTGCACTGATGTGGCGACTGTTGGCATGGCAGTGGCAGTCAGCATCTTGGTTGCTCGGGTAACAGCGTGGGTCAAGGTTGGTCCGCCCAGGGCAGAGCTGGCAGCCTATAGGGAGACACGGGACTTTAGGGAAGCACCAACTATCTCCAAACTCTAACAGCTTTCAAATCACAGCTGCATTTCAGCCAGAGATAAAACAGAGAGGCGGCAGCACCAGGAGCCAAAGCAACAGATTTAAAAATCTTTGTCATATTGGTTTAATAAATGACCAGTACAGAAAATAACAAATATGTATTCTATCGATTTTCTTATCGATTAATCGAATAATCGGATATATGTATATATTTTTTAAAAAGACAACACATTTGTTTTTAGGCTTATTCTAGTGTGTGAGTAGGTTAGCAATACAAGCTTTTGGTGTTATGGGCCAGGACGCCCCTGCACTACTAGTAGTCTGATGTGTAAATGCCGACGAAAGGCGGAACTGTGCACATTTCTGATGAAAACTGACCCGTTTTTTTTTAGCTTCAGGTCAAATAAAAGAACTGAAAGATCAATAAAAGAACTGTTTTATTGCTGAGATGCAGAGTTTTTATTAATCTATTAGTTGTCTATTTAGCAATCTATGGTAAAATATTTACCACTTCTCTTTATCCGTTTGGTATCCATCAGAATACAGAATAACAGTTTTTAATAAATACATTTTCTTTATTTCTTATTTCCTATTGATTACACGATAACATTATAAAAACCTGATCAATTGAAACTGAAGAAATACTGAAGTTTTTGCTCATTTTAATCAATTGGGCCCAAAAAATGGTTGCTTTTGGACTTTCTGGAAAAGAACCATTTCTTAAGAATCTTCGCGCTTCGGAGTCACACAATAAAGCGAAGGCTTGTTACCGAATAAACTATGGTAAATCGGCTGGAAACTCAACAAACGGTACTATGAGCAGAGCGTATTGGTTGTTGTGGTTATTTATCAGCCATCATACGCGCTGGTGTCTGTAATAAAGGGACGCTTAAACTGAACTGAGCTGCTTTTAGCTTAGTAACACCGCTTAACACGGTCGCCGACACAGGGGGCTCCGTGGTTCACATCACAAAAATGTCATTTGCGGTTTTACGATGCATTTTTGCTTTGTGCACGGAATATCTCACAAATACTTTTACATACTTGATTGCGTCTCTAAAAACGTTGTGCATCATTAGTAAGCGTCTGTGTGAAACACTGGCGGCGCATGCACTAGAGAGTGCAATGAATTAAACGAAGCTTCGATTCTGGAAAAATGCTCCCTAATTATTTTTGTAATCGAATTATACGAGTTATTCGAATAATCCTTTCAGCTCTAATGCTAACTATCGCGACAAATACATTTTAACACGCATCTCCAATCTTTTATAACAATCAGCTATGAATTTCTTTATGTAAAGACAAGGGTAATCCTGTGAGGAAGGAAAATAGAATTAGCCAAATGAGAATCTCATTTATTCGGTCCATTAGTACATAAAATAATGAGAAACCGATTAGGGGTTGGGGGCAAGACGTGTGAGCGTTTGTAAAAGAGAGAAAGAGAGTGTGTGTGTGTGTTTAAGGTTCAAGGTACTTTATTGTCATCAGTCGTCACACATGGCCAGTGTGATGAGACAGCGCCTCTATGACCGGTGCAAATATATAGTAACACTGAACATTTACATTCAACAGGACAGGTGCAACAAGCAACACAATACAGAACTAATGTGTGTGTGTGTGTGTGTGTGTGCACCTAACCTTTTTCTACTTGAGTTGAGGTTGATATAACTGTAGGTGATAATGAGCTGGATTTGTTCACATGATGTCTCCGTCTCGAGACCTGGCATATCCTCCAGACAGTCCATCCCAATCAGTCCAACGCCCACACACTGCACACACAACGGCCCAGAATAAATACAGCTAATACCTGTGTGTTGCCTCGTTAGTGCGTCAATGTTTCTTGAAGACGCAAATGAAGCCAATAAAGATCAGATCCTAAACTTTGACCTGCAGATCTCTTTATTTAGTTGATTTTAAGGCTCAAGTGTTTAAAAGACGTCAATCTTACCAACTGATTTCCCTGCCGTTTCAGACGATGGTCACAGAGGTTCACATTCTCAAAGAAGGTCTGAAAGATTAGTTCCTGAAAGTGACCAAAGGAAATACAAACTTTCAGCAATTGTCATGACACAAATGATCACTCATATTCCTGAACAAAGCCCCTCTTCGGTTTTCTGCCAAAGTTTTTGAAGCACAGAGGTGCAGTTCATGACGAATCACGCCTTCACCCCGATATACCTGCTCCCCCCCAAATAATGTTGACCTGAAAGCTTCACCTCGCAGGTAACCCCACATTTAGCCAAGCGGATCACATGCCGTACATTGGGGACGATCTGAGGCTGCTCTTGTAAACAACGGATCTTTACCATCTGCAGGTAATCTCATAAGGCTCAAGTTTGAGGATTTTCTTGAAGAGCTGTTGCTGAACGCTTAAGTCGTGGCTGTCCTTTATGAACCACCAAAACACACCTACACACAGGAAGAAGACAAGAGGGATTATTAGCATTAATGCCTCAGTGGTGCTCATACAAGGCTGCATGTCGCACCACATCTATAAATGCATGAAATAGAATCAATAGAATTATTAAACAAATACATGTAACAACTACTATACATATGTGACTCTGCACGGCGAAACCAGCCGCTTGTCGAACGGAGGTTTCTGAGAAAACGAATGCTATGTTATGTAAGAATTTTTGATTTTTGCCTTTAGTGTTTTGAAAGTGGAAGGTCTATACTGTACTGTTAGAATAAATTTGGCTGAAAACGTGACTCTTTCCATCCTAAAAACGTGACTTTCTTGAGGTGAGGAATTCAATTTCAACAGAATGTTAAAAGTTTCTGTTTTGACCGCTTATCAATATTTATTGTAACCCACTGGTTGACTAGCGGAAGATATTTCCCTCCGAATCCATCTTCGCCTCCCCGAGTTCAGTTAACCTAACGCAGGTAGGCTATCCGTGGCTGTGAATGCAGCGAGGGTTACCGTGAATACAAACGAGCTGCCACCGCACTAAGTCAGAGCAAGTATGCGAGTAGTCAACTTCAAAGGCAGATTTCCGTTTACTTAAGGAGCAGGAGAAACCCGACTCCTTTGAATGTTATATCTCTTAGCTGGTATGTCGGCCCGATTCATTGATATAGGTATCGCTTTTGAAGCCTGACTTATGCCCTTTTCATGAAAATATAATAACTCAATTTTGAAAATTTAAGTATAAGCTTACTGGTTTTACAGCAGAGTCACATATGCGGACGCGTAATGACCGCATTGTTTAAGCTATTTAAGTCAAGTATTTTCTTAAAAATAACAGAATCATCTCAGTCTTACAACTTATTAATTAAAAACTGGTATCAGATCTGTACTCGGGATCGGCCGATACCCAAAGCCCAGGTATCAGCATCTGCACTGCATCGCATCGGAACTGAAAAGTTGGATTAAAAGCATCCCTACTGTTAATGATTTTTTTTTAACTGTAAATGGCTTTATGAAGTTAAGGGAAAAATTACATCATGATATTGTGATATGACACAGTATGTTTCTATCACAAATTTGTAATCGCATTATTGTGAAGGGTGTACATTACTACAGCCGCATCACCAAACGTCCAACATGAAGCCTTGCCCTACCTCGCGGTCCAGCTCACACACGCCCATCCCAGACACAAGGCACTCCCAGATCTCTTTAGCCCTGTTCCACACCAAGTAAAGACTGGCCTCTTGCAGAAAAAATGCCAAGAATTTCAGATGCCCTTCCAAATACTGCACAAACACAGAGGTTGCACAAGTGTTAATATAACTGAGCAAATCCTGCTGGTCTGAAAGGGCCAGTGAAAAAAAACAACGAATGAGGGTGAACTTAAGTGAAATGCCATAGTTTTATGGCTCATTTTCCTTAATCTTGCTTGACATCAATCAGAAATTCTGTAGTGACTTGATTAACAAATGTAATCTTACATTTTGAACTTCTTTCAAATAATAAGGATTCCTAACTGACTGCCATTATTTATTTTACCTCCTGATAAGTGTATCGTCCGTCTACCAGAGTGGAACCTGAGAGACCGCCCGGACCAGCAACCGTCGCCGCCAAGCGATGACAAGACACCAGAGAGCCAGTGATCAGCTTCACTATCTCAAAGTTCTTCTTCAGTCCTGGATGATACTTGAGGAAAGAAGAACAATAATAGTGACATGCATGTTCGGTTCAGGACTTTTCATGAGGAGCCAACAATCATTATGAGATAATATCTTGTGCCGATTTAATAATCACTAATTCACATCAAATCTCAAAAAGGAATTGATGTGTATATATATATATATATATATATATATATATATATATATACACACATATATCATATATATATATAGGTTCTTTGTAGAGCTAGGCAATCACTCAAAAAATGATCTAAAAAATGATCTAAAACGACAATCAGAACCTCTAATCGACGTAATCTTACCCATGATGACTTTTTTTTTTACAAAGAATATTATATAATATTTATTTTAAAAAGAATTCTGTCACAAAGAAATGGACTCTTTCATTAGAAATCCATCCCTGCTTTAATAGTTGAGCATATTTACAATACATATCAAATTAACTGTTCATTAATCGTTATCAAGTGAAAACGTTCAATTAATCGTGACATTGATGTAAGGTCATATTGCCAGGTGGACTCCGGAGCAAGAACCTCAAACTGAAGTTGCCCCAGAAAGTCTGTCCCCATAATTAGTAGTAAATAGAAGTCCTGGGTAAGAGCGTCTAGTAAAATGTCATAAAAGTCCTGTTGTCTTCAATCCACATTCAGTGCCACATTGGCAGCTATTCACGGTGTGTGTGTGTGCGTGTGTGTGTGTGTGTGTTACCTTGTCTTGTTTTTGGTAGGTTTGCTTGATGAAGGAGCGTGTGATCTCATGGAGCTGTCGCAGGGCCGGAACAACCCAAACGGTCTGAGGGTTACTCAGCTGGGATGACTACAATACACACACACACACACACACAATTTGTAAACAAAAAATGTCTTAATAAAAACAAAACAAAACATGGAATCAAAGTTTTTTTTAAATTGTCGTTATAACATCACCAGTGTTAGGGGCGGGCAATTCAGTCTCAACACGTTATTTGTTTTCATATGATGTTGTTGATTATTAATTCTACTGTGCCTGTGCTTGAACGTGGTATGTAGGGTAGTGCTGGTAGCATAACGGTTGGGACGTTCACTGCGTAATCGGAAGGTCACTGGTTTGAATCCCGGACCGGTAAAGGTACCACTGAGGCACTCATGAGCAAGCTAGCGTCCCCAAGCACTGCTCCCCATGTCAGCTGCCCACTGCTCCTTCACGGATGGGTGAGGTCAGAGGTGCAGAGATCACATTCTGTTGCACTGTGTGCTGTGCTGTGTTCACCATGACACATAATCACTCACTTATGTGTTCATGACTTTATCTTTATTTATCTAAAGTTCTGCCTGTACAGCTGAAAATTACACAGCTGCTGGAAAGAAGATACTTGAATGAACATTTATAAGTATAAATGCCTCAACGTAAATTTATTTATTGAGAGATACTGGTGGAAGTTTGGAACAAATTTTGTCACATGATCAATTTGTGTTTAAAAAATTACACATTTAAGTTTCCAGATTAATTGCATGAGTTAACATCACCAGTCCTAACACTATTATATATACAAATACAATTTTATACATGTATGTATATACAGAAGAGATGGCACCGAACCAATACGTGGATCGGATATCGGCCTGACAAATAGTTGATACCTGATAGCCGGATCGGGTATCGGTGGCATTGGGCCGATCTATGGAGCTGATCTGTAAATGTGTAAATTCCTATATATTGATACGACAATGAGCAGAACAAGCAACGCAACACACTACAACCCCAAAATCACCTGATTATACTGTTTAATCTCGCTTGGAATCTCTGTGTCCCTGACTGTTTTAGCGCTGTAGGATTAGGGACCGTCACAAAATTACAGAACTGTGTTTAATAATACATACATAAGCAAACACATATTGGTAAGTAATTATGACATTATTTTAGTTAGGACAACACTATTTAAGTGAAGTATTTACTAAGAATAATCTCAGTTATGTATTTAGACATTTTCAGTTTTAAAAAGTAACGGTAACTCAGTAACGGTATGGCGTTTGTATCGTATCGGCAGATATTTACAATATCGGTGTCGGACGTAAAAAGTGGAATCGTGCCATCAATATATATAGAGAGAAATTAAATTGCCCAACCCTGACACATTCCCAGAGACACAGCAACGATTTGATTTCGAAGTTGACACGCTCACAAGTCTGGCGCTGACCAGAGACTCACTCGCTCCTTTCCAAAGCTGAACGGGACATTCAGCCGACTCTGAACGTGCACTTTTAAATCAAAGCTTGTACAAACAAAGACGCAGGACTTTCCCCCAACAATCAGATCAGAATCATCACAACACAATTTTATTCCACTGATGTGACCAAAAACCCGGCTTGGGTTGTGACAGGCTGGCATGAGATTGAAGGTAGATGTGATTGGTCAGTGTTTTTTTTAAAAAGGTGGGGAGGAGTAGGAGGGGGGGGAGGAGGAGGAGGAGGAGGGCCGCTGTAGGCCCGATGTGCTTCTCTTACTTTAGCCCACGAGCTTGGTTTCTTCTTGCCCCAGGAGCCAGTAAAAAAAGAGACCTGTGTCTCGCTGGTAGACTTTGATTCCTCCTGTATTTGTATCTAAAGACATAAACTGCAGTTTCATTCAGTGAGCTCTGGCTTGAGTTTGGTTTTCTTATTATTATTATCAGCCTTTTAGTATCCGTGTGTGTTAGCAGAAAACCAAATCACCCTGGAAGAAAGCCTGAAGCACAGAGGAGGAGGGGAGGAGGGAGGAGGGAGGGTGCGAGTGCGAGTGTCAATGTGAAAGTGTGAGAAGTGAGAGAGGGAGAGTGTGAGTGTATGCATGTGGGAGGGGAAAGCGACTAGCCAAATATCTGTCTGGCATCAGAGATGGAACGACACCTCCGAACGCCCAGCGCAGCTCCTAATATAGAGCGCAAAACGGACACTCTGCCAAAACAAAGTGCTAATGTGGCTTAAGATTAATTCTAAATTTTAGTATCAAATATGTGACACTAAAAGATGGTCATTTGACATTAGACTTTGGGCAGATTGTATGTCTTAATATACTTTGGACTGGACTGTGAGGTTGTGTGTGAGTGTTTCTAGGTGTGTGCACCTGCTTTCTGCCGTTACTTTGCGTTTTTTTTTAATAATAATGAAGCAAAAGAGCCAAAAGCAGGAGAGAGGAGGAGGACATGGCTGAAGAGTGAGAGACTTGTCAAGCTCACCAGCAGCAAGTCGGCAAAGGCAAAGAAACAGCAAACAACATCATAAAAAATACAAAGTCAAATTAAACTTACAACAAAGCAGCACCAGGGCGAGGAAAAACAGACCAGCATTTACTATAAAAACTACACCGATCAGCCACAACGTTATGACCACATACTTAAGGTTTAAAAAACTGTTGTGTTTTGACAGATTTATATCAGAACCAGCATTTGAGCTACTGGATCTGATATGGATCAGGCTAGGAACAATCCACAAGAGTTAGCGCAGTTTTTGGAGATGCTCTGATCTAGGGCTGGGTGACATGGCCTAAAAACAATATCGCGATACGCAATATATATCTTGATAAATTGTGATTTCCTCCAAATCACTGTATAAATGCTAAATTTATAGATTTTTATTATCAGCTAAAACATGAGTTTTGTACGTAATAAGGGGAAGATTTGACTGAACTGGAGAATTTTTGTGAGCGCTGGTGTCCTGTGTGAGAGTCGCGAGCGCCCTCACACACGTTGCGAAGAATGTCCTTTATGTGTCTCTAAAATCGTGCGGATTTTCACTCCGTCCGCTTCCAGAACAAAACGTGCATGTTCTAGGAGAGTGTTCTGGATGGGAGGGGGAGTGAGGTTGTCTGCTTTAATCGGGAAGAGAAGCCAAACTCGAAAGTGAAGCACATGCTGTGTGTTCAACATTAATGTGAGGATTTGTACTCGATATTCACGATACTCTCATTTAATCATTGCCTCCAACACATCAACTACATGTTTGCGCACTGTCTAATATATCCCACTGGCGTCCAGGTGCAGCTGTAGCGATGCAATCAATGTTATTCACATCATCTCTCTGTGGTCATAATGTTATGGCTGATCGGTATATATTACAACTACAACTACCGCATTGTAATAATGTTTTATACATTTGTTGAGTTTGTTTTCTCCACAGTCAAACAGAAAGCTCTGCGGAAGGGCGGCTTGTAGCATGTGGTTATTTGTGCCGGCGCGGTGGGGAAAGATATTTCACATGTGATGCTTCACCTTCTTGATGTCCTCGATGCACTTGATGATGTAATTCCTCTTGACCGTCTCTTTGACGGCGTACGCATCGCTCAGGATGGTCAGGTGCTCCTCCAGGGCCTGCTGGACCAGACTGGTAGGCAGAGTGGGCAAATGTGCCAATTCCCACAGCACCTCCAACACCTAGTGGCATGGGGAGAGCGGCAAGAAAACACAGGCAGGACACTGTCACAACAGTCACATTAATGTACACCGTCGCTCGGTGTGTACAAATCGTACAGCTAGTATCTATCTCTGCTAGGGGTGAGTAATATGACAAAAAATTCAAATCACGATATTTTGGACCAAATGCCAGTATGAAATATCCACTGATACTTTTTTCCAATTAAATTTTACTCAAAAAGACAATCACACATTAATATTGTTGTTATTATTGATGTACAGATCCATCCTTTTCAGTTTCGATGCCGATGCCGATACTTGGGCTTAGGTATCGTTCAATCCTAAGTACCGAACCGAGACTAGTTTTTAATGAATTAGTTGTGTATTTCTCTGTGAGGAGGAGACTGAGATTAATAAGTTATGCTTAAGGAAATACGTGACTTAAATACTGCTTTCCTTCCCAAAACAATGCAATAATTACACACCAATATGTACGTGTTAAATTATTTATTATTAAAATAACTACTCAAAAATTATTCATTTAAAGTTTTGACGTTCTGTAATTTTGAGACGTTACCTAATCCTGCAACGCTTAAACCATCAGGAATGCAGAGATTGTAAGCGAGAGCTGACGTTGTTAAGGAAATTAAACAGTATAATCACATGCTTTGTGTGTGTTATGTTTTTGCGGCGTGTTGCACTGCTTATACTGCTCATTGTCATATCAATATGTGAATGTCGAACGATAAACCAGCTTTACCGCAGTAACACTTCCCATGCAGAACCAACTGTTTGTGTGCGCACAAACACAAACATAGAAAAACCTACAATTTACAGCTCGGCTCCATAGATCGGTCCAACGTCACTGATACCTGATAAATAACTTTATGTGATAATGATGGTGATGGTGGTCTACTGGTTAGGATACTTGCTTTTGGACCAAGAGGTCATGGGTTCGAATCCTAACTCCAGCACTGCCATCACTGGGTCCCTGAGCAAAACCCTTAAACTCAAGCTGCTCTCAGGTAAACTGTCCCCAAAATTAGGATGATGGAAGTGGCTTTGGAATAAGAGTGTCTGCTAAATGCCGTGAATTTAAATGAAAAAAACACAAACACATAAAGGCCTATAAACCTTAAAGCATAAAAGCCAATGAGTCATGGGCACCGCAGTGGTACCTTTACCGGTGCGGAACTTGAACTGCTTCTGGCTTTAAAGATGCTAATTAGGAGGCAGGAGGATTTATTCATAATGAGGACTGCATTTAGAAACCGATTAAATTAATATATTGCTATTTATTATCAGGGGCAGATGGTGGCGTAACGGTAGGGTGTTCATCCAGGGCCGGTAAAGTTACCACTGAGGTACTCATAAGGAAGGTACCGTCCCCAAGCACTGCTCCCCGGGCGCTTGTTAGCTGCCCACTGCTCCCTCACGGATGGGTAAAATGCAAAGGTCACATTTCGTTGTGGTGCACTGTGTGCTGTGCTGTGGTGTGTTCACAATGACAAATAATCACTCACTTATTATTTTCAAACAGTGCACTGAAAATGTTCTATTTGGAGCTTGGTCATAAGCAGCTAAATGTTTTACACTTTCAGTCATTTCAGGAATAAACTAAACTGCTCTACAAAAGCAGCTGTACAAAGTAACGGTAGAGTGAGCATACACACCAACACACTCACACTCACCTTCCCTGTTGTTGCTTCTGATCGAGCCTCTCTGCCAATCCTCCCGATTAGACTCAACAGCTTCTGTCTGACTCGATCACTCTCCACCTCCCAGCTCTACACACACACACACACACACACACCCCAGAACGTAAGTACAGTACACAAACACAAGAACAGTGAAATTAGGACTTGAGGTTGTGATCGTGTTTTATAACTAATATAAAAATCTGCACAGCTTCAGGACAGGAGTCTTCATGAGTTCTTACTTTCTGTATGAGGACAAAGAGGTGGCTGAGCTGCTCGAAGTTGAACTTGACTGCTGCAGCTGCAATGATGGTGTGGATGTTCTCTATGACGGTGGAGGACTGGCCCGACTGCAGAGACAGAGAAAGAGAGAGAGAAAGAGAGAGAGAAAGAGAGAGAGAGAGAGACAGAGAGAGAGACAGAGAGAGAGAGAGAGAGAGAGAGAGAGAGAGAGAGAGCATTAAATATATTTAGGGTTAAAGAGCAAGTTAAATACATTATTAGAGAGTGAGAGCATGTTAAATATATTACTTTCAGAGAGAGTTACATTTATTGATGAGAGAGAGAGCATGTTAAATATGTTCTTTGAGGGAGAGAGTATATTACTTTGAGAGATATGGTGAAATATATTAACATGAGAAAAAGAGAAAGAGCCAGAGAAATCGCTAAATATATTCCAATGAGGGAGAGTTAAATATGTTCATTTGAGAGAGTGAAGTATATTAATTTGAGAGATGAAATATATTAATATTAAAGAGCGAGTGTTAAATATATTATTTTGAGGAAAAATTAAGAGTGAAAAATATATCAATCTGAGAGGGAGAGAAAGTTAAATATATTAATTTAATGGAGAGAGAGAGAGTTAAAATATTAATTTGAAAGAGAAAGACAGTTAAGTATTGATATTTTAATTGGAGAGAAAATGTGAAATATATGAATATGAGAGAGGGAGGGGCGCATTAAATATATGATTTTGATAGAGAGCGAGAATAAGAGAGAAATGCACCTGTATTCTCCAGATCTTCGTGAGTTCATCCAGTGAGAGTTTACTTCCTAACAGCTCGATGATTCCTTTTATCCTGTCACAGTACTGTGCTTGGTCAATGTTCCCTATTACACACAGACACACACACACACACACAAAGACAAAGGGAAAAGACAGAGTATTAATGGAACAGCACTCAGTTTAATTGAAACAGATTTTTCAGAGCCGATACCACTAACAAGTATTATTGATCAAGGAGAAGAATAATCAATAATTGCAATTTATGTGTGTCTGCTGTAAAAATATAAAGTGGTACCTAAATCAGATCACAGATTCCTACAGATGACAAATAAAATTAATTTATTTTACCAACACTGAGGTATAAAAACGACCAATACTGATAACCATAAAAAAGCAAAATATTTGCATCAAATTACATCAAAAGGACGTCACAAAAACCATGAAGTTTGAATCTGCTTTAGAGCATGCTGCTAATCTAAACCAAATATCGTCAGTCAGAAGATCCTCTAGTTGGAGAATACAAGACAAAATACATAAGAGAGCTGAAAATGCAACATATCTACATTAAACCTGATGTGAGACGCTCTGTGTATTTAATCATCCTACATCCCCAACACCCAGTGGCAACATTATCCTAAAACCTCAAAAGAGAAACTAGAAAAGTGCAGCCGGCTGAGAAACAGAAACTAGGGTTAAAGCGAAAGCAACAGTGGGATGAAAAAGAAAGAAAAAGGACAAAAGGCTCAAAAGTGAAAGTGAAAAGTGGTGACGGAAAGTGAGTCCTCACCTAAAGAAAATAATGTGAACGCGCCAGGAAAAAAGCAGAGAATATAAAAGGGAATATGATTAAGCAGAGAGAGTGTGAGAGAGGGGGAGAGAGAGTGTGAAAGGGCGGCTCATTGCAGGCAAAAATCTTACATGAAACCATACCGGGGTGTTCAACAAGCAACTGACAGCGTGTGAGCACAGTGTGGTCTCTCTCTCACACACACACAGTCTCTCACACACACGCACACGCACAGACACACTCTCACACACACACACTCTCACACACACTCTCACACACACACACTCTCACACACACACACTCTCACACACACACACACACACACACAGTCTCTCACACACACGCACACGCACAGACACACTCTCACACACACACACTCTCACACACACACACTCTCACACACACACACTCTCACACACACACACTCTCACACACACACACACACAGTTTGTTAGCTCCAACAACTTCTGTGGGTCACTAATTGATTTTTGCCAGAACGGTTAGGATTTCACTCATCATGCATCATGTTTAACATCATCAGGCCTCATTCACCAGCCGTTCTTAACACACACACGCCTCACTGCACGGCTGCATTTAGCAGACGCTCTTGTCCTGACCAACTTTAAATTCCTAATTTCAGGGAAGCAACATGGGGTTAAGGGACCCAGTGGTGGTAGTGCTGGAGGAAGCCTTTGACCCCACAAGCTCTTGGTCCAGAGGCGATTACCCTACTCACTACACCACTAACCATGATAAAAAATCTTAATGTAAATAGTAGGGATGCACCGATCGATCCGCCAGCGATCGGAATCGGACGATTTTTGGCCCGATCGGCCTGATCGGTGATCGGCCGATCATTCACACGTGTTGCCGATTTCAAACCGATCTTGCGTATGCGCATTACTTGCAGCACAGCCATGCGCGCATTCAGGCAGCGTTTACATGTATGCTCAACGGAGGCGTTTCTCATTCACTTTGAATGGGGTGACATTGTGCGGTGACGAAATGAATTTTGGGTGCGTGAGTATGGCGTCACATCAATGCCAAACTAGAGCGAGCAAAATGGCTTGCCGCAAAAAGTTCGCGGGCATAAATTTCAAAGTCACGCGCGCAAATGTGAAACTTGAGAGCACAAAATTAAGAATCGAGTGCGTGGTTGTGATAATATTGCACGCGAACTGTATTTTTCCTCTCGCAAATGTCCTTTTTCCTCTCGATGTGTTAAATGTTCTTGCGCCTGAACTAGATTACTGACGAGCGGCTTTTTTGCTCGAGTGAGATAAAGGGGGCTGAAAGGGGTTTGAAAGGGGGTGGGTTTTGGCAGTTTGGGGGCGGGGTTTTGGCAGCTTCTGCCTGCGAATCCTATTGGCCGATGGCTCCTGGTCTTGTGATTGACTGCACCTACAGACAGTTTTTAATAATTTAATAGTTTGGTCATAATTTAATAGTTAGGTCTTACACGTTTAATAAGCACGCAATCAATGGTTCCCCTTGCCCACTTGTTTGTCCCCAATTCAACATAAACACAGATGCACAAGTCAATCACAAGATGATCACTAGATGATCAGCCGTTTTCCATAGTTGAGGATACAGGCTTCAGAAATCTGATAAATCACCTCTGCCCAAAATACACAATGCCAAGTAGGCGTTACTTTTCGGACGTCGAGTTACCGAGTTGTTACATTTTACATTTTACGAGTTACATTTTATTTATTTAAATTTGTAAAGAAAATTTGTTATGAAAATAAAGCATTATGTTAAAGAAAATTAGATTTTTGTTTGTATTTGCTGTAGAGCTGCCACTATTATATGTCACTATCATAAAAGTAACTAGTAAACAGGGAAAGTAACTACCGCGTTACATTAAAAAAGTTGAAACCCATTTTTTTGTGTCGATGTCGTCGACTGCTCGCAGCAGCTCTTATTTACTGTTATCTGGGAAAAAAATCGGTATTGGAAAAATCGGTATCGGCCGATCACACTTACAAAAAAATCAGTAATCGGAATCGGCCAAGAAAATTGCAATCGGTGCATCCCTAGTAAACAGATAAATATAACACAATTGTGCAATTTAGGAAAACCTAATAACATTTAGCAAAAAGAAGTGTGTTTGTTGATTCTTCTCTCATCCAACAACAAATCTCAAAGGATGAGGCCCACTGATTTTTTGGGCTGGTACTGATTGAAATCAGATTTAGCATCTGGTGAGAAATCTGGCTCTTACCTTCCAGTGCTATCGAGAGGACAGAGTTCTCCACCAGCCAGTCGAGGAGCCGGTCCGTGTCTATGGCGTTCTTCACCGTCTTACAAACCGTGCTCTCCTCTATCAGCTTGGTCACCTACAACAGCAAATAAAACGTCAAGCCTAAAGCGGTGGCCCCCAATTATCTTCCCCCAAGGGCCACATTATGTAAAGCAAGTCAGGCTGAGGGCCAACAAATCCACGACACATCTTTCCTTTGTGGAACAGAACTACGTTTTTGCGCATGATGCCGTTCCACATGTTTACGTCCTAAAAAAGTGTAATTGATGCGCTTATATGCAACTACTTCAGGTTTTGTGCACGGAATTACTCAGAAATAATTTCACACACAGAGGAATGAATATAAAGTCCGGTAAGTTCAAAGTCGGTTTTTTCAACTGTTATCGTTAAGATTTCATTCATTCATTAAGACCAGCGGAGACTGACGTGGAGATCACAGATGTCACAACATGTCTGTTTACGTTTGCTGCCATTGTGACGTGAGGGGCCAGATATATCGTTTGCTCGGGCCGGATCTGGCCCGCGGGCCGCCATTTGGGGACCACTGGTCTCAAGGCTCAGAAAATCCCCAAATCCTCCCACACATTCAGGGTTCATTCAGTTTCAGTGGACCTCATTGACCTGTTATTCTTAAGAAGAAATTAGCTCTTAAAACCCACACCATTTTCACAAAGATTCTGACACTGAGAAATGTTTTCTTTCTTTGAGATTTTCTCTTAGGTAAACACAGCATCTACATCAGCTGAAGAGCGCTCTTACACTCTAACGTTATTGCAGGCCTGTCTGGCAAAACATTAGCTTGTTGGGTTTTCTTCAATTTGATAAGTGTATAATATTACACCACTTCAAGTCTTAACTTTCTTAAGACAAAAATAAGAAAAATCTTATGAAAACATTGGTGATTCTTATTATCCTATGTTTTATTAGATTTGCTCTTTAAGTTCTTAAGAAACGTCTATATCTAATTTGGACTTCTAGAGTGTTGGTAGACTAGTGGAAGAACACTTGGCTTTGGACCAAAAGGTTGTGGGTTTGAATCCGACCTCTGGCCTTACCAACACTGGGTCCCTGAGCAAGACCCTTAACCCTAAGTTGCTCTCAGGGGAAGTGTCCCTAAAATTAGGAAATGTAAGTCGCTCTGGATAAGAGCGTCGGCTAAATGCTGTAAATGTAAATGTACTTGAACAAGAAACTGCCTAAAGGTAACTGTAAAGAGGACAGTAAATAAGAACAATAAACATGTTTAAATGTAAATATTATACAACAGTTCAATTAAAGAAAGCTCAGGAACAAGTTTTACATAAACATGCACGCAACAAAATTAGCATAAAGATGCTCTTAAGCAGGTGCTGTTTCTGTTCCTACCCACAAATTTCAAATAAAAATAACATGGGAGATGCATGAATCTCAAAAATGGGATTTTAAGCAAAAAAAACTCTTAAGAACGATTGGTGAATGAGGCTCAAAGCATCTAAACACCTAAACAAATATGATTTAAAATGTCGAAACAGCGCATTTGAGAGAAAAACAATTTAATGTCATTTTAAACCAATCACTAATCATAACAGTTGAAGCACATTAACTAGCTTTGGGAGGACTGACAGGACAAGCTGTAACGCAGGTGTTTGTGAGTGTCTTTCCTCCTTTTAAAATGAGAATGAGACGAGACTGTGATGGTGAGCTTAATTTCGGGCACATTAAAACCTTCTCTAAATGAAGCCACCGGCTCTTCGTCCGTCCCCAGATGGCTAAGTATTCACAGCCTTATCAAATGAGCTGCTAATTTTACATAGCCTGACGGAACATGCTGCGGTCTCCTCAGGTAGCAATCTGCACCGAGCTTTAACGTCCCCGTCAGCGTCTCAATCCTGCTCCTCGAGGTCCCCTTGCAACGCGAGGAATTGGGGAGTTTCCCGCCCCGGCACGTCTGATCCAACGCTGTTAATGATCTAATCAGCTAGATGGGCCGTGAGGTAGTCGGTAATTCTAACACATGGGCAGAGCAGGGGGTCGCAGGAATGCAGGATCCACCTACATCAAGCCCCGACGGGGGCCGACCAATTAATCCACAATTCATCTAAAAAAGCCGCGTTCAGACGTTTTTATTTCATCGCCCGACATTCATCAGTGTCACATCACGCGGCTGTGGCTTTTGGTTAATTGGCCGGCGCTAATTCCTGGTCATCTCTAGTCATAACCGGTGCAGAACGACTGACCTCTTTGAGGGAGTTCATTTTGGCGCTGAAGTGAGGCGTTTTAAGCATGCGCAGGAGAATGTCCAGCCTGAGGTCGTCCACCACGTTGACCAGCTCGCGCTGGAACCTCATACACAGCAGCTTGATGGCAGACAGCAGGTCGGGAATGCTCACTAACCTCTATTCAAAAGAAAGAAATAAAGAAACAGGAGAGAGAGTCAATGTTTGACAGTAAATATTTAGTTTGATTCGATAAAATATTGTATGTATACGCATCTATGATGCACTGTCCATCAGGGTTGTGCAATATGACGAAAAATTTGTAACGAAATTACACCAGCTATAGTTTCATGTATTGTTTATTTTGTGGTTTTGCAAAATACACTGTTTATTAAGGGTTGACCGATTATCGGTATAAGTGTTTCATTTTGACCATCACCATTATTAAGTAGTAACAAGTCGACCTCTACTGTTTATATTATAATATTTTTCATGGTTTGTATGAGGGTTTTGCAGTAGTCACCGCGGCGCCACGTGGATGTAGACATATTACGTCGCTATATTTGTGCCTTAATTCTGAGCGTGCAGCGGAGCTTCATTCATTTATTCATTTTCCAAACCGCTTAATCCCAATTGGGGTCGCTTGGGGACCGGAGTCTATCCCGGAAACTTACGGGCGCAAGGCGGGGACCGACCCTGGGCAGGCGCCAACACACCGCAGGGCACACACACACTCACACAATCACACTCACCTTACGGGGCCAATTTAGAGCTGCCAATTAACCTACATCGCATGGCTTTGGACTGCGGGAGGAAACCGGAGCACCCGGAGGAAACCCACGCGAACACGGGGAGAGCATGCCAACTCCACCCAGAAAGACCCTACGGCCGTCCCCGTATGCTCAGGTCTGCCCGCCCTCACACTCAGATTTATGGAATAACAAAGGCGCCACAATTCGCCTTAAAGGCGCCTTAGCAGAGCTCCGGAAAAAGTGTTTAAAAAGTCTCGATTTGCTCTGATTACGATTATCATGTCAACGTTTTTGATTCGATACGGTATCTCGATGCATCACCATGCAGCCCATCAATTTTTCTACATCACACTGCGTGCAGATTGGGGATGGATCGCAGGTCGTGCAGCCATAATTGTGGTGAATTTTTTTAAACTAAATTTTTTATGTCGTAGCCAGAAAATCACCAAGCAATCTCATGATGATATAGTTCAGGGGTTTTCAGTGTGGGGGAGAGTATATATTTTTTTAAATATTTGCATTAAATAACTGATTTCAGTAGTGAAACCGGACCGCATGTCACGGACCACCGCTTAAAAACTTCTGTTATTATCGATTATAGTCTGTCGTTGCATCGATGCACAATCGGCCATGTCTGCATCGCAAATGCATCGATTAGGTCAGGGGTGTCAAACTCAAATACACAGTGGGCCAAAATTAAAAACTTGGACAAAGTCGCGGGCCAGCCTTGATATTTACTCAAAAAATGTCTACAATCGAGGGAGTTTTTCCTTCTCTTCACATATAACGATGAACCTTTTCATATGGAAACAAACTTACGTTTTGCTTAAACATTGAATTTGGAACAAGCAAAGATTAATAAATTTTTTATTAAAACATTTTATTAATAAAATCTTTTTAATTAAAAGAAAAAGAACAGAGCATTCTGGGATTTGTAGTAATAGCGGTGCATGTGCTGTCTCCCGGCGGGCCAGCTTATTTATATACAGTATATAGTGTAAAAAGCGTGTTAATGTGTGTGTTATTGTGTGTGTAAATGCGTCACCTTGTCCTTCAAGTCTTTCTCTTCAAGGTTCTGCACATATGTGATCATCTTGTGGATGACCGGGTCCAGCATGGGCTGCAAATCACACCAAACAATCACTCCCAGTACCAACACTTTACATTCTACATCCTTCACACACACTGCCTCACTACCACGTCTGTTGCTTTTCCATTATTTGCTAATCTTCTCCCCAAAATCTGTTCTTTTTTTCCCCAAAAAATTCACGATGCAAGACCAATGACTCAGTCTGCACCTGTTGCTGTTCAGAGCCAGTAGAGCTGTGGAGTTTCTGACATGCGTCTAAAACGATTTGCTATGCAAGTGGGAAAACAACAGAGTTCATGTTCACTTTGCCCCCGAGGGTAAAACATGGGGATCTGGGCAGATTGCGTTGGGATAAGACACTGACCTGAACCAGGCCAGAGTTGAGGTATTCTGCACACACACTCAGGGGCTGCACCAGAGCGGACACACACTGAAATGAGAGGAGAAATATATATTTGTGACGGAAAGAACTTAATATACAATGTGCACAGACAGCTACAGGACAGGAACATATTTCAAATATTAATCACATGAAAACGTTCATTTTGCCTCAACGCTATGGGCTCTCTGACCGCTGATGCCTCGATGCAAGAAAACAGATCGATGTGCCGTCACACCTAGTATTTTCCCAGTTTTTCCTTATTAGTGAAAGTGAACACAACCAAATGTGACCTCTGCGTTTGACCCATCCACGAAGGAGCAGTGGGCAGCTGACATGGGCAGCACCCGGGGAGCAGTGCTTGGAGACGGTACCATGCTCATGAGCACCTGAGTGGTACCTTTACTGGCCCGGGACTCGATCACGAGGCGAACGCCCTAACCGTTATGCCACCAACTGCCCCAGCCAGCATCGCAGTGTTGATTAACTACAAAACTACAAAAACAGTCTAGAAACCTACTTCAAAAAACTTCAAAAAAGACTTTTACTTCCACTTCTCTTGCTGAAAGGGATCTCTCGGTTTCTAATTAAACCAAAAACCAAACCTCCAATTTTTTTTTTTCAATATTACCTTTCAAAACTAAAATTACAAAAATTACGTTGTCAGATCTCCCATTTTGCACGAAATGGAAAATCTGGAAAACACCCATATTCCTTTCCAGCACAACCTAAAGTTACATGCAGAAGACAAAAAAAGCAAAAAATACTTTAATTCTTCATTTGAGCCCAAAATGAAATCAGAAAGTTGCTTATATGTATTTTTAATTTTGGTTTTGGAAACTAACATTGGCAGAATGTTTTTTGGGTTTGATCTTAAAAAATGCACAAACGAAGGTTACACGGATTCACCTCCGTCTCTCTCTCGCTCTCAAACACACACACACACGCACACACACTCTTTTATTGCGCACAGCGGTGGGGGAGACAGCGAGTTGGGAATGAATCGCTCCTCTGTTGAGGATTAAATGACTCCTCTTCCGCTGGCAGAGTGAGAATGAATAAAGCAGGACATGGGGAAGGAGAAGAGTGAGTTTCCTCCTCTTCCTCCTCTTCCCTCCTGCACACCATTCCCTCCTTTCAGTAGCAGGTCTTGTTGTGCACTTTGGGAGACGTTTGCGACTTCCCAAACCCTGAACCAGCGACTTACTAACCCTGAGCCAGCAACGTACTAACACAGTAACGACAGGTCGGGGGCAGCGGGGAATCTGTGTCATGCTCGTTCAGTCACTCATTTTTTATATTAAAACAAAAAAACTAAACCTAAAGAATCTTATATTCATTTCCAAAACCAAAATGAAGATAAAAATTGGAAAAACAAAAATCTGTGTATCGTTTGCTCATTTATTCTTCAAATTAAAACCAAAAATTAAAACCCCAAACGCCGTTTTCAAACAAAAAAAGTGATTCATGATTTGCAATGATTCTGATTTGCCACTGGCAAATGGAATATGAGTGTGTTTTTTGTTCTTCAGATTCTTTATTTAAGTGCAACATTGCTCATAAGAACGGATGCTTTGATTTGTCCTTTGGCAGTCCCTCTTCTTCATATTTTAGATTTAAAATATTTGTTCCATCACCAATAATGATGAAATTAATAAATAAGTTGCTTTCCAATTTCCTATTTTGCGCTTAAATACGAAAATATACATATTCCATATTGTTATTTTTATTTAATGCAAGCAAATAAACCAAAACAGAAATTTTGTTTTTCCATTTTTCATTTGAGCACAAAATGTGAAATTGAAAAATTAGTTTTATCACTGTGGTTCTGGAAATAAATACGGAAAAATTGGGTTTTGGGTTTAATTCCAACCCTAATTGACATTTAACCGTGCATTTTAAGTT
Source organism: Distichodus sexfasciatus (assembly GCA_032718565.1). Taxonomy (NCBI): domain Eukaryota; kingdom Metazoa; phylum Chordata; class Actinopteri; order Characiformes; family Distichodontidae; genus Distichodus; species Distichodus sexfasciatus. The sequence continues at coordinate 148,290 of JAVGVS010000504.1, read as the reverse complement.
TTTTATTTGAGGGCAAAATTGGAAATCCCTAAAAAACGACACTTTTTTAGTTTTTAAAACTTATTTTTTAGATTATGGGCTTTGTGGTGTGAACTTTAAAAAACGAGTGACTGAATGACCCACGGTTTACGGTGGAACCCCCCTCTCCCCCTCGTCTCGTCTCCCGCATCCTGTTCCTGTCCTGAGCTGATTCAGATGCAAATGCTCAATCAAAGCATCTTTTTCCCGTCAGGGCGTTATCTCTCGGCCGCGGCGTTCCACACATGCTAATGCGCGCCTTCCCAAAAGAAAACGCCGAACAAGGCGGCTTTGCAGGAGACGGACAGCCTTTTCACTTCACGAAGACACGGAGAGAAAGAAAAACACTGAATGATCCGTCTTTAAAAAGAGGACGACACAGTTCGGATCCAAGCTAATTAGCCAAGCGGATGATGTTATCAAAGCAAAACACGGGACTTATTTCTCCCCGGAAACCGTCCTTCAATTCTCTTTTCCTCTTTTGCTCAAAGTGAAGCGTCCGTCACTTCTTGTTGCTTGGGTTTGCTGCTCACATGCGTTAATAACGGACTTGGCTACGCTTGTTTTTCTTTTCCGGCCATGTTCCCTCCCTGTACAGGAGAGGAGCTACTCTCCGGCAGTGACCAACACATCTTAAGATATTTAGCACGAGGGCTGTAATTGAATTTGTGACCTTGGTGAACTCCTAGCTGGCTTCTGTCTTCTTCTGCTCCTCCTCCAAAAGCGCTGCGACTACTTAATTATTCAGGGAACGTTCCGCCAGCCTGTTTTAATGTCTAGCTAAAAGTATGACAAAAATGTTCATCAACTGGCTTTTACATGAGTAAGACCTGACACTGACTTGAAAGTGAAAGTGAGTGATTATGTGTCATTGTGAACACACCACAGCACAGCACACAAAACACCACAATGAAATGTGACCTCTGCATTTAACCCATCTGTGAAAGAGCAGTGGGCAGCTGACATTTTGTGTCCAACTTTGACATTTACAGCATTTAGCAGACACTGTTATCCAGAGCGACTTACATTTCCTAATTTTAGGGACAGTTCCCCTGAGAGCAACTTAGGGTTAAGGGTGTTGCTCAGAGACCCAGTGTTGGTAACGCCAGAGGTTGGATTCGAACCCACAACCTCTTGGTCTAAAGGCGAGTGTCCTACCACTAGGCCACCAACACCCTAACAAGCACCCGGGGAGCAGTGCTTGGGGATGGTCATGAGTTCCTCAGTGGTAAATTCGGCCCGGCCCTAGATTCGAACCTGCGACCACGGGGCGAACACCCAACCGTTACGCCACCAACTGCCCAGCTGCTGACAAGCCAAAACTAGATCTTTGATAATAAAACTGTGACAAAAAGTACATTTGTTGTTGTTAAGAAAAGAGTTAACTCAAACGTTGAAAACGCATCTAGTTTGTCTAAAACTAGGCTGCTCAGATTTAAGTGAAAAAGAGGAGACTTGGCAGCAGGCTGGAGAGGGTTAACCAGTTACTTCACCCTGCCCCCACTCACTTCCACTCGGTTTATGCAGTAAGGCTATAAGAAAAGTGAGTGGAAGTGAGTAGGGGGAGAGTCAAGTAACTAGTTTGGGGAAGCCCCAGGGAAACCCAGTGCAAATCCAATGTAAGAATGTCTGAGGCGGAGGTAGAATGAAATCCCAGATTTTAGAATCCCGGCCGGTTGTGCTAGACAATAAAACAATCTTGATTTTTTATCAAGAAAAAATGTGATGACAACGATGAGAAACGTAGGCTATAAAATTCGATCACACTTGTTTGCCAGGTATGCGACAACGCGTTGAGATGGACAGTGTCTTTGGCCTATCACGTAGCGAGTGAGCTTGGCATAACACCAGCACAACAGCCAATCACAGTCAACGATGCAAATTTGCCAAAAATTAAATAAAATAGAAATACAAATCCTGCCACCGCACCACCATGACGCCGGATAGCAGTATCTAAACTCTCAAAGGAACACGTTACAATGTTTACATCAAATAGAAACGAACGCAGAAGTGACCAGTGATGCTTTTTGTAACTAAGCAACAGCAAGGAAGTGAGGAAGAGGAAGAGAGATTTGACTGCTCTCAGTGCAAAAAAACACGTTTGGTGGACAATCCGTTCAACTCTTACAACAGCGCTGGGCAGATCAATGTCCCTTATCTCTTGCAAGCCAATCAAAACCGAGTTTCAGGAAGAGTTTCCTTCAGAGCAACTTGGGGTTAAGGGTCTTGTCCCGGGGCCCAATGGCAGTAGCGCTGGAGGTAGGATTCGAACCCAAAACTTCTTGGTCCAGAGGCATGTATCCTAACCACTAGACCACCGTCACCGCCAACACCAACATTTTGTCTAAATAATAGTAAAGCCGCTGCCGTAACGACCGCTGCTCTCTTCTCTGGGAATCAGACCTCATTAACAAACCAAACAGGCAACAGACAGTCAGAACACAGCCAGACTTACCCCAATCTCTAACTCCTCCTGGTTCAGCTTGCTCTGGATGGCAGTGAAACCTCCCATCTCTCCAAACTGCAATAAAAACAGTACCACACACACAGCATTTATAATTCTGCGCTGGTCCAAACTCTCTGATGCTCAGTCACCTAACGCTCTTAAGATTCTGATGCTCTTAAGACTCTGACATTCTGGCCTCAGCTTTTGTTAGAATCTATGAACGCTGAAGATCACTCTTGTGCAAATGTTACTGCGTGCGTGTTTGCGGAACAAAAATGTTTTCTTCGGTTGTATTGTAACATGCGGTTTGAGTGTAAACATTTTGTCATTGCGCATAATTATTTTATAAGGTAACCAAAAAAGTCCTTGCCGTTTTTTCATTTTCATCACAAAGGGACAGATCTTCCGACATGAACTTCTGGAACCACGTGTTGTTCTGATTATTTGACTAATTTTGAACTCATTTTTGACATGATGGCGTTCTACACAATAACTTGCGTCTCGGAATAAACAATGAAAACATCGAGTAAACGGCTGTGTTGTGAGTAGAATGCTGGTTATTTTTATTATTTATCAGCTAAGAGCTACGTTTTGTGCGTAATAAAGGGGAAGATTTGACTGAACTGGAACGCTTTAGTGAATGTCGGACCTCCCTGTGAGAGACGCACGCTAACAAACAGTGAGGAACACAGAAATGAAACAGTATGATCATTTGATTTGCTTTTGGGGTTGTATTGTGCTGCGCCGCTTGTTCTGCTCATTCTCATTTCTACATTTAGGAATTAGGGTGAATCTTGAACGAATTGAGCGTGCGCGCACATACGCAAACGATGAACACCTACAATTTACAGATTGGCTCCAAGTCAACGATACCCGATCCAGCTATTTGGGTTGTTATCAGACCATTATCCAATCACGTATCGGATCATGTTCCAGTTTCACGAATCCAATGTACACGTTTCTTGGGAAGTTTCTTACAAATAAAGCTTATGAAATAAGTGAACGAGGCGCACTGTTACACCACCAGTCAAAAGTTTGGACACAGCTTCCCATTCAATGTTTTTCTTTATTTTCATTACTATTTACATTGTAGATTCTCACTGAAGGCATTAAAACTATGAATGAACTGTGTAAAGGCTATATGACCAAGAAGGAGAGTGATGGAGTGCTGCGTCAGATGGCCTGGCCTCCACAGTCCCCTGACCAAACCCAATCGAGATGGTTTGGGATGAGATGGACCGCAGAGTGAAGGCAAAAGGGCCAACAAGTGCTCAGCATCTCTGGGAACTCCTTCAAGACTGTTGGAAAACCATTTTACCTCATGAAGCTCATCGAGAGAATGCCAAGAGTGTGCAAAGCAGTGATCAAAGGGTGGTTATTTTCAAGAATCTAAGATATAAAACATGTTCTGGGTTATTTCACACTTTTTGTTTACTACATAATTCCATATGTGTTCATTCATAGTGCCTTCAGTGAGAATCTACAATGTCAATAGTCATGATAATAAAGAATAAAACATTGAATGGGAAGATGTGTCCTAAATTTTGACCGGTAGTGTAGGTCTTTGACTGACAGTAAGGTTTGTGTGTTTCTGCTTCTAATCAACTTCAGCTTCAATCAACTGCTGACTGCAAGCACCTTCTAGATGATGTAGTAGGTCACTTTGAGGCTTGTACACTTACCACCGAACAGTCCATGTGTAAAGATATTAAAAAGAGAGGCACTTACACGATTGACGAGGTCAACCAGCCAACCGTGGGGTTCCTGCACACACACACACACACACGGAAATTAATTCTAAGCTATAATATGTAGCATTAGTCCAAATATTAATCTCAACAGCATAATAAAAATAATGCATAGGCATAAATGTGATTTTGCACACTTCATGCTAATACAAAGTTGAAATGTAGTTAGATCATCAAACCACACACACACACACACACTATCTCTCACCGTTTATTACATGCAGTTTAACACATGCTCAATCTAATGCCCATGCAAAACACTGCAGTCTGACTCTACATGTAACTACCTCTACATCTACACAACTCAGTGTTCCTGCAACGTTAATGCACGTTCTGCACACATATGCACTGACTCACCAGCACATGAAACACTCCCTAAAAGACAGAATCACTGCTGCACTGAAACGCTGCTGTCACTCCCTCTCCCCACAACACACACCTCACTTTACTACAGTTTACACAACCACTTCCTGACACACTTCATGTAACAGATTTAACATAACAGCAGAGATTAAGTAACAAGCAAAAGAAAACACATACACACACACACACTCAACTGCTCACTCTTTTACACATTCACTCACCCTCACTCACTCTCTAATACTCTCACACTCCCATTCTCTTCCTCCCACTAACACTCCCACTCGCTCTCTCTTGCTCACTCACTCCCTCACACACTCTCGCTCACTCACACTCTCGCTCACTCACACTCTCGCTCACTCACTCACTCTCGCTCTCACACGCGCTCTCGCTCACTCGCTCTCTCTCACACTAACTCACTCACATTCCCTCTTACTTACTCTCACTCCCTCACACACTCTCGCTCACACACTCTCTCGCTCACTCTCACTCTCTCGCTCACTCTCACTCTCTCGCTCTCACTCACGCGCTCGCTCTCACTCACGCGCTCGCTCTCACTCACGCTCTCACGCGCTCTCGCTCTCACACGCTCTCGCTCTCGCTCACTCACACTCACTCACATTCCCTCTTACTCACTCCCACTCCCGCTCTCACACACTCCCACTCCCTCAATTTCTCGCTCTCTCACACACTAACTCACACTCGCATTCCCTCTTACTCACTCACACACTCAATCACACCGTCCCTCACTCACCCACTCACACTCTCACAAACATACGGAACGAGGTGAAGATGGAGGTGCAGGTTACCTTCTGGTAGCTGGAGCTGGGAGAGACGGCAAACATGCTGTCCTCCCCAAACACCTCCACCCAACTCCTCTGACTCGCCTTCATACGGTTCTTAAAGTGGTACTCGTTATCAGGGTTAAACGCCTGCAGGCACAGGGGAGAGAGAGAGAGAGAGGAAGAAAGATAAAGGGTGAGAGGCTGCTATATTTATGTGTGTGTTGTGTTTGAGAGAGAGAGATAAAGAGAGAGAGAGACACACACCATGGTCAGGACCCCCATGAGGCCGATGGGGATGGGGTCCTGCTTGACCCTCTCGGCCACCAGGTCCACCAGCAGCATCAGCATGTTGTAGATTCCCTCATGGATCTCAGTCCCCCACTTATGCACCGCACTCGACGTCAACAGCTACACATCACGGGGAGAGAGAGAGAGAGAGAGAGAGAGAGAGAGAGAGAGACTTTATCTGAGGTTCTAAGTGATTCTTCCAGATTGTACATCCTCAACCACCAAACACACACACACCTTTTTAAAGGCCTCGGGCATACACCTGTCTATGAACCTTTTGCAGTTCTCATCTGCATCAGCCAGGCCTGCGGACAGACAGAAAGAAGGAGGATCAGAACAGACACATTTCACTCACACGAATCCTCTACGCTTGCATTCAAACTACACCAACGTCCACTTGATCACACACACACACACCGAGCAGCCATAACAGCATGACATTATGACCGCTGACAGGTGAAGTAACAGATTATATATTTATAAAAGATATAAAGTATGAAATTGGGCAAGCGTGAAGATTTGAGCTACTTTAACAAGGAACAAATTGTGACCATGGCTAGACCAGCTGCTCTCACCTTTTTATGCGTTGCAACCTTATTTTGACCCTGACAGCTCAATCACAACCCCACATCAAGTGTACGTCTAAATGACTATCATGTTCACTGCAGCTGGACAAATGAAAACATGTTTCTGATCTGAAATATACCATTTAAACATGTTATTCGGGAGAACGAAATAACATTTAATAAAAATAACACTGGACTTATATTTTACACTAAACTCAGTCTCAATGAGAAAAAGTCGGAATAGAGACAGAGAGAGAGAGAGAGAGAGAGAGAAGAAAGAGAGAGTAGTAGAAAGAGGGACGGTGAGCGAGAGAGAAATATAAAAAATATGAGTGGCTTTGAAAAGGGCCAAATTGTGAATCCTGGCTCCTGTTCTCCGATCCAACGGAAGAAGCAGGAGCTGCTCGAAGCTGAAAATGGTGAAAAGGTTTCTGAAAAGACAGTGCATTGCTTTTTGTTGTGTTAGGTGAGAGGTCATAATGCTATGGTTCACTGGTGTACACACACACACACACACACAGACAGAGGTGGGACAGGCTTACCCAGTCTGGCGAGGCTGGTGGAGGCGATGAGGCACTTGCCGAGTGACTCCTCTCTCTTGTATGGGATTGACCAGTGATCGGTGAAAACTCTGCTCTCCAGCTCATACAGGTTAGTGGTGGGAAACTCGATACTGCCTCCTGAGCAATTCCCATTCTCGTCGTTATTCCTCTGAGAGAGAGAGCATTTTGAGCAAGGAGGTCACCAGGAATAACACAATATGAAACTACAGCCTCATCAACCAGATTTACTGTAACTTGCAGAACTCTCAAATGTAAAATATTCTAACAGCAATGGGACTGATTCACCAGTATCTTTTAAAATATGTTCTTATAATAGTTATGACTTTTAAAAAGCGTAATATTATTGAGCTGTAAAACTGAAGAAAACCCAGTTTCTCAATTTCACTGCTGTTACGATATTTGCACATATTAGTGGAGGGAAGCAGAGAGAGAAGTGAATATCCAGACGATTTCAGAGATATTCATTGGAAATGGAAGCGGACAACTTGTTTCCGAAGAAAACCAGCACTGGTTCTATTATTCCGTGAACAGAAGTAAATGCGTAAACACATAAACGACGTTCTTCGCGTTGTAAACATGCTGTGTGTGAGCGCGCGACTCTCAAATGGAACGCCACCGCTCACAAAAACGCTCCAGTTCAGTCAAATCTTCCCCATTTTAGAGACAACACATATATTAGCTGATAAACAACAACAACCAGCGTTCTACTCACAGTACAGTATATTTTCAGTGTTTATTCCGGACGCGCGTCCATCGCATTATTGTGACGCGGCCCCGCGTCATGCACGCGGGATTGTGGGAAATGTAGTTCTCTCCCAGAAAGAGAATATATCGAGATATATATTGTGTATTGCGATGTTATTTTTTAAGCCATATCGCCCAGCCCTAGCTGAAAGTTTATAAAAAATATAGTTTTATTTATTATATTGTCTGTTCAGAATATTCATATTGAAACTGTAGCAGATCTTGAGTACATTCAATGCAAAAAGACAACTCGGGACCATAACATGAAGCTGAATATTGCATGTAACCTAACTGACTCTTTTCCTACTTCTACTTTAAAGTTCATATTTTATATTCTATTTCTATATTGCTTATTCTATGTGCCTTATTTGTTCTTTGCACAGCTAAAACTGGAGCCACTTCGTCTCGTCTGTCTGTGTACTTGTACCGAATATAGCAGAGATGACAATAAAGCTTCCTACCTCATTTTGCTCAAATATCAAAACTTCAGTGAATGTCAGGAACGTCAGGAACGTAGTTTCCTAGGTAAGTGGGTTTTAAGAATGGTTGGTGAATGAGGTGTAACTTGGGCAACAACCAACGACACCATGCTTTGGACAATTTAAAAAAAATCAATTTTGCAAGACATTGTTTAAAGTGTGGATCACTTTATTGCTAGGTTAATTCTGAATTCAACAGTTTAAAAATCCAGTCAGAGTTCCCTTTGCTTGACTCATGAGTATAAAGGACATAAGGCCATGTCCACACGTACACGGGTATTTCTGAAAACAGAGGATTTTCTATGCGTTTTGGCCTTGCGTCCTACGTAAATGGCGTTTTTGGGTCAGTAAGCGGAGGTTTTGAAAACTCCGGCCAAAGTGGCGGTGCGCTACTGTTTCTGCGTTAAGAGTGGACAAGCGAAGATTTTGAAAAGCTGACCGTTTTGCGTCACACTGTGCGGCACTCCTATGACGCCGTGTCTATGTTAGGTTTTCATCTACAATGCTGCCTTGGCATGCTTTTGACAGATTTTTCTTGTGCATGCCGTGTAGACGCGATTAAAAAAAAAAAGGAAAATCTCCAGTTTCAGAAATACTAAATTAGCCCATGTGTGGACATAGCCTAGATTATTCTATTCTATTAAGCAGGTCTAGCTCCTGCCTGATAAACATAGTAGATTCTTAACCTCCCAAAGACTTCCCTGCTGACATAATTAGTAACCTGTACAACACTCGTTTTCCAAGCCTGGCACGCAAAAACACACTGGATTTTTAAAAACCCAGGATTCCTGACTACGTTTAATCCCATACAATATGCTATATATTAACACACTGGCAAATCCTATTTGGGGCGTTAGATCACCGGTGCGGCACCACAGGCGTGTTATATAACAGATGAAAATGCAGATTCATTCTGCCATGTTGCCCCGACCCCCAAAAGCCGCCTCGATTCCAGGTCTTTCACAACTGCAGCGTTCAAACTGACAGTTAATGACACTGCTGTCTGGATGCTTTACGTACCTCACAACACGCTTTGGGATATCTGAAGTTAAAAACCCTTTGAAACAGATCGCTGAAATTGAAAAAAGAACTGATCAGGGGGAGCAGACCCACAGCATAAGCGCTGATCTGATTTGAGTTTAGTTTTTAATTCATTTTGAGAAAATGTGAGTAATGTTGAGGAAATGTGCGAAAGCAGAGCAAGACCCGTTAACATGTTTACTAACAGGCATGTTTATTTTATTAGCGTAAATTAATCCTATGACTAAGTTTGTCCAAACTTTCACTGGTTCTTCCAGCACCTGACTGAAGCATGGTTTATGCTTCATGTGTTTATAGTTGTAAGCTTATTTATTAGAAAGAAAAAGTTGTCTTTTCATCACATCCCTGTGTGCTGTTTGAGAGCGTATATGTGAAATATCGTACAATCAGATAGGAAGTGCAAATGAGGTGACAGGTGAGGTAAAAAAAGGTAGTAATAATAATAATAATAATAATAATAATAATAATAATAATAATAATAATAATAATAATAATAATAATAATAATAATAATAATAAAAACAAAAAGCAAAAACAAAAACAAACAAAACAAAAACAAAACAAAAAAAATAATAATAATTGTGTGTGCCTGAGCAAAAACAATACAGGATCAGCACTACAAGACCACTAACTATCGTTTTATTAATCATGGAAGGTAAAATATTCAGTTAATCGTGATACTGATTTGAGCCCAGCCCTATGCTGTCCCTTTAAAGCTTTATGATCATTTATGATGTCTGACATTTCACTGTTCAATATCTGCTGTGCAGCTGCACTCGACACTTTAAAAACATTGCACACTGCACTCACTGCACCTTTTTAATCCATCGCACATTACTGTATATGTCACAGTTTATTTTCTTTTTTATCTCTTTCCCTTTATCTCCTTATTTCCAAGTTATTCTAAGTTATTTCCCTTTATCTCCTAATCTCAAGTTATTTTAAGGTTCCATTGTTCTCATTGTTCTTTTATTATTTTTATTTTTAAATTTTCTGCCTTAATTGCATAGTCAAAGAGCGGATCAGGATACATTTCACTGCATGTTGTACCTGTACAATTTGCACGTGACAAATAAAGGATCTTGAATCTTGACTAGTGAGTCAAGTCTCTCTCTCTCCGTCTTAACAACGCAGTTCGTGTTTCAGACTCCCAAAGCTCCTGGAGTCAGTGATTTTCACCAGTGAAGCTGGTGAGTGAAAGTCACCCCTGAGGCTGATGTAAATGAAGCGTGACGCGGGTCGGCGATGAGCTGCGTATGAGCTAAAGCGACTGCCGAGCATTCCTTCACACTGAAGGTTAAGGGACAGGTAGATGAAGAGTTTACAGCCGCAGGCATAAGCTGGGCTGCGATGAATTGACCTGGAGCCACTTTCAAACGTCCATCGTTTCATCGTCCACTTAATCACTTACTTTGTGGTCACACAACACAATGTGATATTTCTTAATAACTTGGATGGTGGTTTGTGAGGTTACATGACATCACATGGGTGCACACAGTAACGTAGCGCTGCGAGAAGCCAGGCTTTGTGAAATACTAAAGGGCTTCTAAAGGGCTACTAAAGTTTCTCAAATAATCTCTGACAGTGGTCTCCTTGGTGACACTTATTGGTCACTTTTGGCTGTTTGATATCCTGAGCTGTTCTGTTAAGCGACAAACACAATTGAAACTACCTATTTTCTGGCAGCGATGGGCCAGACTCTGCTCTTGCTAACCTGTTAAGGCCTGAGACTGTTTTACAGATTTTTGCTCTAAAAAAAGATAATATAAAATAAAATGTGTATATGTCAATGTCTATTTTTATGCTTTTGCTATCATTATAAAGGTAACACTTGTGAGACTACTGTGGAATCAGCATACATGTTACTCGGTCATAATAAAGGAAGATGCATCACAGCAGAAAAAATACATATTACCTGTGTAATCTGCGGAGTCTGGGCTTTCATATGATATATAGGTATACCGCAGGTTAGCCATAGTAGTATGAATTCCTACAACGTGTTTCTTCCCGTAAATACGCAGTGTTTGTTCTTTGTTTATTGTTGTGTTTGGTGTTGGGTATTGTTATGTTTAGGTGGAATTTGTTGATTGAAATTCTATCGGTGATGTTGATGTGCCGCATGCATATGTTCGCTTGCGTGTACAGACTATTTAAAAAGCCTTCCTTCTAGACCCCCAGTACCGGGGGCGATCGGGCTCAAGCCATTAGGGAGAAATGACAAGGCAACAAAAGTTGGGAGAGAAAAACGGGACTAAAATTAACAGTGTTTCACTAAATTTACATATTTTTTATTGTGTTTTTTGAACACTGGAGAGGTTACTTCAGCTGCTTTCTTAATTTTTGCTATTAATTCATTGAAATGACATAAAATGTACGATACTTGGTGTATATCATTTTTGGATATATATATATTATATATATATATATATATTTTTTTTTTTTAATTGGACAGCTTTTAGATTTGCTTTTTTTGCTTTTATTATTTAGCACACTCACAAATTTTTACATATTCACTAATGCTCCAGATATTCTACCTGTTGCTTAAATATAAAAGTGTTTAATGTCCAAATTGTATACTTATGTTGAGATTTAAGACTTAAGTCATATCAAACAGCCTTAAAATCATGGGAAATTATTACTTTTTAATTAGACAAGCTTCTGAGGCACCTTTACTGACCGAGAACGCGAAGATTTTCTTACAGCCACCAACACGAATCGGAATAAAGCGTTTAAAAATGCATGTCACGAGAGGCTCTCTCAAGCATGTTTAACCCAGAGAACACATCTATGTGTGTGTGTGTTTAGTGGTTTGATGTTCATACAGATTGCGTACATGCAGCTGCTGTTCCACATCACAACGTGCTGATTTCAGGGCTCACAACAAAACCCTCCGCTCTGTCAAAACAGCTCACACCGGGCCTCCTGCGCATGCGTGCCGAATGTTGGGAAAGAAGGACAGAGCTCATCTGTCACAACCGGCTGCTATCTGTGGGGTGTGTTTGTGCGTGTTTTTGTAGGCATTTGTGTGTGCCTGTGTGTGTGTGTGTGTGTGTGTGTGTGTGTGTGTGTGCACATGCAATTCTTAGAATCTTGAGTTCCACTGATCCCCTGAGCTGTGCAACATGACCAAAACCTCATATCTATATCTACAGTATATATCTATGAGTACATATACAGTATATACACACATACATACATATCAATTGATGTAGTTAATTGTCTGAAAAGTCAGTGGACTTGGAAAAGACTATTTTATTACATTTAAATGATAATCTTGTGTGTATATATTGTAAAATACACTGATAGATTGCCATAACAGGAAAATAAATAACATTATCAAGATGATGCAACATGTAACTAAAATATACTTTTATTGACATTTTTATTGCAATATAACGGGACATTACAATATGTATGATGTCTAATGATGGGCTTGTTGAATTTAATCAATGTAGACGCGTTACACCCCTAGTGCCGCGTTACACTGCAAACCATCATCCAACCTGCTGTAAACAGTGAACTTTGTGACATCGTATAACAAACTATTTCACTATAAGTTCCTAGAAGTTCCACACAGCTGTACGACCTGTGTGAATTTCCTTATTCCAATAAAAATTTTACAGAACATGCATACAGGCTGCTCAATTATTTACATTTCCTTCCTACAGTAGGAGGAAATCACTCGACTCTGAATTAAGGAGCAACACTGAGAGGAAGTGGAAGGGTGAAAAGAAGGAAAAATAAATAAAAAAATAAAGGCCAACTTTTCAGCACTTCTGCCTGGGATAGCAATCCTTACACCTAAACTATTTATATGATTATTTTGGGACATTATTCAGCATTATCTCAAACCATACGGCATATCAATAGCTCAGTCTCCCTTGCTACTCTGTATGAGATAGTTTTAGCAATAAATTGACCGCGGCTGAGTGGCTGACAGACCCAGGGAGCTCCTGTACACTGTCAGCTCATTTTCAAGTAGAACATGTTCTTACTGTCTTCATATTGGAATTGTATTACCTAATTGTAAGAAAGTTGGAATGCAGTGTGAAATGCAAATAAAAACGAATTGCAATAATCTGCAAAGCTCATAAACTCAAACAGAATATAGAAAACTTTGGCAACATTTTAGTAACTTCATTGGTTTAAAAAACTGCAAAGACGTCTAATATCTCACTGGCTGAGATTCTTGAGAAATCTCTGTGCACAAAATCACACTAATCTTTCATTAACAAATTACACTATTAATAAAGAGTTAAATGATTAATACTGGTACAACATAAGCACAGAAATGAGCTGTGACCGATTTCTGCTCAATGTGTCACCACTGACGATCGATTTGCTTGCTCCCGACAGACGCACATTTCGATTGCATATTTAATGTTCTGCTACGGTGGGTGAAACTCATACTTTCTACTTCCAATCATGTGTCTGTTGTGACAGATGTGTTTAATCATTTATCACATGCAGCAAAATGCTGTGAATAACAAACTTGTGGTGATGTGTTACACTGCGACATGCATCAGTTTAATTGTTGACTGATGGCTGAAAACCATCATCTCTTGGCTCATCTACTGACTTGTGTAAACCTATCTGTGCGCTCTTTCCAGCTGTGTGCGTTTTATCCATATGGACTGGTAATTAGAAACCCGATTGCCATGAATGTCTGTGATTCTGACTGTGTGACCGTATGCAGTTCACATGGATTAAAGCCAAAAAAAAAAAAAAATCATCTGATTGAATTTTTTATTTATTTATTTTTATAAACCAAATGCTCCGTGTCGCAGGTCCATACCACCTCGGCCGTGCATCAAATTTTCATCGCTATGCCTTTCCTCTGTTAACAGCAAGAAAACGGACTCCAAAACTGCTGTTATTTATTTCTTTTTAACAGAGCATAAGCTCTCGCAGCACTTGCGACACCGGAGCCACTGTCCTGAATCTTGAGCTTCGGAGTTTTGGCTTCTTTATCTATTTAAGCAATGGGTTTTCTCCACTGTTCTCCAACCTTTTTTAGCTACTATTAGCGAATGAGACACTTCACAACACACCACTGACTTCCAATCATAAATACGTTCTACTCCGATCTTTTTTGAAAATATAAAATATACTACTACCAGCCTATTATTATTATTATTACTGGATATGCCAGGCAACAAGAAGCCCGTGCCATTCACCCTTTTGCAGATCTCGCCTTTGTTTTGGGACATTAAAAGCCTTTGAGACTGATGTGGCACTAAATGCTGGGGAATTATTTTCTCCTTACTATCAAGTTTGGCATCTTAACCAAGCGTCGGGAAATAGCTTGCAGTCTGTAGGCTACTCCGCAGCCGTCAATGTTTAAGCGAACTGCCGAAACCATAATGTTTATTTTTATTTTTAGGAAGAATAATTAACTTTGTCTGCCAAAGCTTGTTTAGGCCCCCCACCTTTAGTGCACTCAGTAGACGGAAATCCGTCACAGCGACGGAAAATTTTAATCCATGAGTTCAAGTGTTTATTTCCATTATGGATTGGTCGGTACAGTGAGGCAGACATCCCATTTATTTAACAGGGGTGCAACGATACATTGATCTACACTGATACATTGACTCAGTGATCCATGAGGCCACAGAATTTATCCAAAACGATAACACTGACCAGACATCATACAGTAACGGGTGGAGTTTTTACTAAGAAATGATGAATCTGAATGTTTGGTGGAGTTCAGGAATATAAATGTCAAATGATATTTTAGTTGCTTTCTGTGATTTGACATGAACGGAGTGATTGTGCATGACAAGCAGCATGATATTGACTCATATCAGTTGTTGGCTCCTGAACTGAGTCAAAACGAGATCATCTTATTGCAGACTTTGTACAGCAGATATTGAATAAATGTCCACTGACTCGATTTAATTCCGTATTGTGATGTACCTCTAACCCTAGGGCTGGTTTCTTGCTCATGGATGTAAGCCTAGTCTTGGACTAAGTTGTAGTACCAATGGAGATTAACCATTCAAACTCAAAGCTAGTCTAGGATTAGGCTTAATCTTGGACTGGGAAATTGGCCCCTAGTGTTTAATGTTTAAATCAAGCTCTCACCATACTTTACACATTTTAGACACAGCTGCCCACCAACAAACACGGTCTGGTTTCGGTTTGTCTCATCTATATCACTTTTCCACTACACTGGTGCTGGTGCCAGGTGCCAGGTGCTCAGCCGGTGCTGAACTGGGAACCGGCCGGGAACCGGCCGAGAACCGGCACGCATTTACACGGACCAGGGAGCTCAGCGGGAGCCGCATGATAATACGTCACAGGTCACGCCCACTAAACGAACGGTTGTTCGTACGAAGGCTGCAACTTTTAGTTCTTCTCTTATTTCTTCATATGCCTTCTTCTTTCTTTGTGTGCTTTCCAATTTCTGCTGAATCTGGACGTCCATATTGCTAAAGGAGCTTTAATTTCTCCCACGCTCCACGTTACCCGACTTTGGCTCTCCACCATTTTCTCTTCTAAAGCTACCTATCACTTGCCCCATAACTGGAAGGTTGCCGGTTCAAATCCCGGACCGGTAAAGTTACCACTGAGGTATTCATGAGCAAGGTACCGTCCCCAAGCGCCACGGATGTGTCAAATGCAGAGGTCAAATTTCGTTGTGGTGTGTGTACTGTGTACTGTGGCTGTGTTCACAATAACAAATAATTGCCCACTTTCACTTGATGGCAGCAACATGTTTTGGAAAACTTGGATATCATTTACTTTTGTTTTTATTAAAAAGAAACAAAATAAAGCTTTCCTGTGTTCTTTTTTGTGCAATAACTTCTGACCTTTTCTTTGACACGGTTTATAAAGGTGCGCGACTTAGCTGGCTGTAACTTAACTGAACAGCAGTTGTCAATTAAGTCTTGCTTTACTGATTTACGTCGCTACGGATAAGAGCGTGCACTAAACGCTGTAAAAGTAAAGGTAAAAATCTCTCACTCCAATAACGATGTCCTTGGCGCCTATAATGCACATAAACCACATAGAACGTGCCCTGAGGAGATACACGTAAATGCTGGTGGAATAACACCAACTTGCCCCGAGCTTCGTCAGTAACCAAAGATGGATAATGAATGCAAGCGACACCTCATCCCCACTTCCCCATCCCTCAGCTGACGGCGTGTCCCAAACCATCCCTCCACAGGGGCAGGGGAATTTCAGGTCCCAGCCTACACGCGTGGAATAAAGCAGCATAAATTTGCATGTTTAAAGTCTTAAGGTATGATAATGATGTAATGTCTAAGTTTAGACCCTGTTAATTATGCATTAACGCGGCAGAGCGGGTGAGTGAACCCCCCACCCCCCCACCCCCAGCAAAACTGTCATCTGCTCGCTCACTTTAACACTGAAAGCTGCTTTTATTTCTGATACACGACAAAGCTTGCTGTGCTCGTCTTAGTTAAGTCCTGCAAGTGCACTGAGGTCACAATACAACAATTTTTTTTCTTTTGTACTGACAATTACAGCTGTGTAAGTAGGTAAGGGCTAGTTTCCAGTTTAAAGAGAAGTTTAAAAGGTTTCAACCACAAAGATTTTCCGTCACACCGTTCCTGCGGTACGAACTACTTTTTATGACTCATGAGACAGAAAGTGCAGTAATCCCCTGGTTCATGTGCAACAAAGAGTAAAGCCGTTTTAACACTACACAATGTTATAACCATCTTTAAATCACCAACACGATGTCAGCAAAAATCACCTCGAGTGGGTGCAACATGTCCGAGCATGACTTTGTAGCGTTCACACATGTTCACAACATGGAATTACATAAGATCAAAGGCTTTAAAGTGAATTTAAGCGAGTGCTTACACTGTGTGTAATCTCATAAGTAGATTAAGTCGATTAGATGATCAATGTATAGATCAATTGATTGATTGTTGCATAGGTTTGGACGCCGGTTTCATTTTTTCAGCACATGGAGAAACTAGATTAGGCGTATGTCTGGTCATAATGGAACTGCTTCTATTATTTGTCAAAAGTTGTTGCAGTTGGTAGTGTAACGGTTAGGAGGTTGACTCCATGATCGTTGGTCACCAGTTTGAATCCCGGAGCGGTAAAGGTACCTCTGAGGTACTTGTGAGCAAGATACCGTCCCCAAGCACTGCCCACGTCAGCTGCCCACTGCTCCTTCATGGATGCCACAAATGCAGAGATTACATCTGGTTGTGGTGCACTGTGTGCTGTGGTATGGGGTGTTCACAAAGAGGAATAATTCCTCACTTTCACTTTCAAATAAACATATCAGCGGGAGAGAAGCGTGGCACAAAAGAGTCTGGAGGATGCGGTGTAGAGCTGCATGATATTTGGTTTCAGCATCGTCGCTGTGATGTGGGCACAAACAAGTCACATAACAGGATGTACAAGGTCCAGTAAGAAAATGAAATCAAACAAGTCATGCCACAAGTCTCTTGATGCAAAAGTGAAAAAAGTCGCCCGATTTTCCGGTTCCTTGACTAATTACAAGAAATGATGATAACTAAGGTGAGTGGTTATTTGTCATGTTGAACACTCCGCTTCACCATTTTTATTATTATCTTTACTTGTTACATAGATGCACTTCCTAAAATATTCCCAATAATTATAGATTGTGTCACACTTTCCTAAACTATAAAATAAACTGGTAAAATTATCTGCAATATACAAATATTCATTCATTCATTCATTCATTGTCCAAACCACTTAATCCCAACCAGCGTGGCAGGGGGACAAGAGCCTATCCTGCGAACTTCAGCATGCAAACTCCACACTGAAAGGCCCTACGGCTGACCAGGGACCCGGGACTCGAACCCAGGACCTTCTCCCTGTGAGGTGGCGGCGCTAACCACCGTGCCACCCAATAAATACAAATATTTTGGGCACATTTTGACAGATTTAAAAAATGCCTTCATTTTTGCATTCAGAACTAAATTTGCAACAAAGTGGTTATAATATTATACACCACAAACATGTAGCTACAATAACAGGATTTTTTTTAAAAAACGTCTGGAGCAAAGTGTCACAAACAATGTAACTGACCAGCAGCATTCATGACTTTGTGCCTGTTTCCAGCAAAACATTCGTTGTATCTGGTGATTAGCTATAAATTGACATTTTATTGCTCACAGTTTAAGTTTTCATGTTTATTTAATTTGTGAATTTTACAACAAATTACATTTAACAAAGTATTCCACATTTAAGGTGTGTAGTAATCAGGGTTCTAGGGTTAGGTTATGAGCAAAGGTAAACTGATCCCTTTTTGGACTGACAGTGCGTATCACAAAAAAATAAAACACATGCATTATCATTTCTTTTCTAATATGATGCAGTGCTGGTAGAAAGCATATTTCTGTGTATTTTGTACCATCACTAGTTAGTGCGCCTCACAGACTGCCATGCTAACACTTCCTTTGTTCACTGCACCGTCATTGTCTTGAAACAAAATGTTCCATCCCTGTACCACTCCCACTTTCAGCTTGAATGGGACGCAGGGGAATAAACAACGCCTAACACTTCTACTTAGTGACACACACATTACACTGAGCTCTAGCTAAAAAGGAAGCGTTCTGCTTGATGTAATGTAGGAATTTTGCTTAGTCACTTTGAGAGCTGACCGCAAATCAGAATCCTGCAACATTAGACCTTGCATTCTTGCAGAACAAACACAAATCGGCCGAGGCTTCTCTGTTCTCTTCGCTCACCGGCAAATTACGCTCTAGTCATGATTATGATTTTGATGAGAGATGGATAACTAACTTCACTACATACATTTTTAGAAGGACAAGACTGACAGCATGAAGTTTATTTACTGATGTTGTGTAAATCTCTACACCTCTACTTTCTACAGCCACATAAATTAATTCTTATCAACAGATTGAACTCTCTCTCCTTATCCAAACTGCTCGAACCCAGGACCTTCTTGCCGTGAGACGGCAACACTAACCACTGCGCCACTGTATATTGTCCAGTATAATTAATATTAAACACATTCATATTTACATGACGGCATTCAGCAGACACTCTTATCCACAGTGCCTTTCATTTTCCTAATTTCAGGGACAGTCTCCCTGGAACAACCTGCTCAAGAACCCATTGATGGTAGCGCCAGAGGTAGGATTCTAACCCCCAACTTTTTGGTCCAGAGGTGAGCGTCCTAACCACTAGACCACCAACAATAATTATAACTTCACATCATAACAAGACTTTTTATACATAATGTTGGCAATACGTACTTTTTTTGCACTTGTAACAAGCGTATTTCTCTCAGCATAAATATATGTTTCTGATTTTAATTTAATATACCACATTTCTAATAGAAACCTTATCTGTAAGCACAGGCTTCCCAACCTACTGATGCTTTATGAAATCTCCCCGACCCCTGTGGTACATATGTTTGACTTTGATCACCTTTACGTGTGGTTCATTTGTTTAGACCCGAAATCAAGTTTCTTATGTATAAAGATGAGTAACGTTTCAAACGTATCATGAACCTATTGGCCGAACCTGAAAGTGGTTTGTGAGTTCTGAATCACATGACGCTCCACCCAAGAACACAAGAAAGAAGCCGCATTTGACACAGCCTTTACCATTTGCAGAACTGGGAAAAATGAAGTTACACAGACTCAAGTTGTTAATCACGCTAACAGTCAAAGGTTTCTGCACACACTGAGATTATTTAGTGTAAATGAGGCTCGGTCACCACTCATTCTTCCTGACGTGAGTTCTTAAGAAAGTTAAGTATAATATTATACAACTCAAGAAACTCAGTAAGCTAATGTTTTGCACAAACGTGTGCAAAAGGATCGTGGTCAGAGAACTCTTCAGCAGTTATAGATTCCACTCTTACCTATGAACAAGTTTTAAATGAAAAAAGATTGGTGAACGTCAAAACATTTGTGAGAACTCTGTAAAGGGGTTTTGAGAACAAATTTGAGATTATAAGAAGGGTTGGAGGGCGGCACGGTGGCGCAGTGGTTAGCGCTGCTGCCTCACGACGAGAAGGCCCTGGGTTCGAATCCCGGGGACGGCCGTAGGGCCCCCCGTGTTTGCGCGGGCTTCCTCTGGGTGCTCCGGTTTCCTCCCACAGTCCAAAGGCATACATTATAGGTTAATTGGCGACTCAAAATTGGCCCTTAAGGTGTGAATGTGTGTGTGACTGTGTGAGTGTGTGTGCCCAGCGGTATGTTGCCGCCTGCCCAGGGCTGGTCCCCGCCTCGCGCCCGAAAGTTGCCGGGATATGCTCCGGTTCCCCCACGACCCCAGTTGGGATTACAGCGGTTCGGAAAACGAATGAAAGAAGGGTTGGTGAGTGAGGCCCAAAAAGTGCTAAAAATTGTCTGCTGTTTGTGGCTTTGCGCCATCTGTGTGTGAAAGGGGAGCATTTTCATCAATCTTTATGACTTTAAGTCATAACAGAGATGTTCACGTCATTTTTTCCAAGTCTCAATTCTTTAATTCTTTATTACTAACAAATAAAATTACAGTATGTTCACCAATTGAGTCCCTACATTAGCAAGAAATAAATTAGAGAGATCACAATGACAAATAATCCCTCAATTTTATCGAATCTCTGTGGGCTAATTAATTTAGTTGATAAACAGGTGTCCAATGAGTCAGTCTGTTGGCTGACGGATGAAAATTCCACTCCCTCTATGCAGATTTCAAGATTTGAATGGTTCAAGTTAAAGAACAGCCCAGGATTTGACTATGCCATCACCACACAGTCAGTTATCAGGATGTCAGACATGCACTGTTACACACCCTTTTCATATGAACTACTTTTATTTATAGCTGTTCACTACCCAACTTTCCAATGCTTAAAAGAATGTGAAAAATCTGCAGTTTATCAAGTCAATAGAAAAGTGAAACATTTGACTGGTATTGGTGATGGCCAGAACAGAGATGTTTTTGACGTACACAAACTAGTTACTTACTGCAGAACACCCACAAAAATCCATCAAATGATACATTTACAGCATTTAGCAGACACTCAGAGCGACTTACATTTCCTAATTTCAGGGACAGTTCCTCTGAGAGCAACTCAGGGTTAAGGGTCTTGCTCAGCGACCCAGTGTTAGTAATGCCAGAGTTCGGATTCGAACCAAGACACACACAAATATACACACAGACACACACACACACACATTGTGAAACAGTCTATTTACCACCTTTTACCTGCTGGGTGACAAAACCGAATCTGCAAAACCACAGGATTCATTTTGCGCTAATAATCAGTGGTGAACTCACCACAATTTCACAAAGCACTTGGTTATAAACCCAACCTTCAAACCGGTTTCCTATTAACTGCTTGTGTTTTGTTGAGCCCCATTACATTATGACAATGATTAGGGGAAGACCACAGTGGAAATAACCATGAAAGCTTCTCTTAAAAGTAACGCTGCCAGTAATACAAAAAAACGCTTCCTCGCATTCAGTTCTTAACTGTTCAAAGATCAAAGGTCAGATAGAGATCGGCCTAAACATTACGTACAGAGCACAACATCATTCCTCCAACTCTCTTCCGAACATTTACGATGTAGTAAAACATTTTCAAAATAGTGATCTGAGCCAACAGCTGAAATGCAAAAGCACGTCCTCTGCGCGTATGAAGCGTTATTTAGACGTTATGAAAACAGAGCGGGGAAAAGTGGATGTGCACGCAGGTGTCTTGTTTTCGACGATGCCCACAAGCTACCTAATTAGTTGTGCACCCTGCAGTCTGGGCTTGGTTTCAGGGTTGTGGTTGCTGCTCAAACAGCTGGTTTGGGCTTCAGCGGCTGCTTCTTACACCACTGGGGAACTTCCTCTTCCTCTGAGTATGGGAGTGGACGTGTGTGTGTGCATAGCAAAATTCTGTAGTTTTAGTCTAAGGCCGAGGTCTCCAATATGTGGACATCGGTCCAGATCTGAACCAGGTGCAGTTCTATACAGACTCAGACCTATTCTTTTTCTAGACTTCATGTAGTATACTGTTTTAGCCAGCACATTTTTCTTTTTGACTTTACAGTATTCACTGTATACACACAAGAAACGTACAGTGCACGTGCATTGTAACATCTGATTTTTTTACTCTTAAAAGTTTTTTTTTATTTTAAGCTGCCCTTTTATCATTTTTTATAATTAAACCAAAGCATATTTTACTTAACCTGTTAAGCCCCGAGCCTGTTTTACATATTTTTGCTCTAAAAAAGATCCCCAAAATAAAATGTGTATATCTCAGCAACCACAATGTCTATTTTTATGGTATCATTATAAAGGTAACACTTGTGAGATTACTGTGGAAAAGCATAAATTTTACTGGGTCAGAATAAAGGAAGATGCAACACAGCACAACATGAAAATAAAATTATGTTCGCCAAAAAAACAAAAACATATTATCTGCGTAATCTGCGGAGTCTGGGCTTTCATATGATATGCGGTATGCATGGTTAGCCATAGTAGTACAGATTCTACAGCCGTATTTCTTCCACGTAGACCTACGCAGTGTTTATTTATGTGTTTGATGTTGGAATTGTGTTATGCTTAGGTGGAATTTGTTGTTTGAGATTTTTAGATGAGATTCTATCGGTGATGTTGATGTGCCGCATGCATATGTCTGTTTATGTTTACCGACTATTTAAAGCCTTCCTGTTCTGCCCCAGTACCGGGGGCGATCGCGCTCTAGCCATTAACATAGATATTATTTTTATTATTAGAACCCTTCAGCTCGACGTGAGAGTTAACAACAAACACTACTGAAATACTGCTGAACTTTGCTTTATTATTTACATTGGTTATATGTATGTGATTGTCAAAAATGTCTTTTTTAAAAAGCGCTCGACAAATTTAAAACTGAATTAAACTGTCAGTTGGTAGCTGCGTACAGACAAATATACGGCACTGACTCAGCACATGTTAAGCTTTATGGAATTTTGAGGAAAACGTTGTCTGTGGAAAATAGTTTTCATGAGCAAGGTACCGTCCCCAAGCACTGCTACCCGGACTCTAAAAGCTGCTCGCTGCTCCTTCATGAATGGGTCAAATGCAGAGGTCACATTACATTCTGGTGTCCTGTGTGCTGTGCTGTGTTCACAATTACACATTACGAGTTTTCCAGAACTGCCTAGCTATGTCTGTGTGTGTGTGTGTGTGTGCTGGTGTGGAAAAACGCTAGAGTCCAAGTGTAAATGTTCGGTAACCAGTGTCATTATGTTTTTTCCATAAAGAGCGTGTCTGTGTGTGTGTGTGTGTGTGTGTGTGTGTTCTGTACAGTCCAGTGCAGCGGTGTTTGTAGAGAGCGGTGTTGTGTAAGTGAAGCTGGTTTCTATGTGTACCGATCCTCTCTGGACCAGGCCGGGGTCTGGGGATCAGTGCTGCTCTCTGCACTATTAATAGCTCTGAGTCTTGCAACATGCGACACCCAAAACCAGACAAACACAACACGGCCTGCAACAGCAAAACACACGCATCTCCAGCTCGAAAGGTACATCAAGAGCCAGGAAATCATCTACGAGCCTCAACTGAAAAAACACTAGACAGAAACCAAGAATCAGTACTAGCTTTATAATGCATCTGTAGGAAAATGGATGGATACCAGCATGGAAAGGAGGGGATTTGGCCAGAACCTCGGCATCACCAGCAGCTTGTGTGAGAAGGCAATTATCACAAATGATATTGATGTTACACAACATCTTTAACAGTGAACAATAAAATGTCAAATTTATGACCAACTTTTGTCAATTAAAAATCACCAATATCATGTCTCAGAGGTGGGGACTCGAGTCGCACTTAAGTCGCACAGACAATGCCTCGGGACTTGACTTCAGACTCGCCCTTAAAGAAGTGAGACTTGACTTGGGGGAAAAATGACTTGTGATCATCTCTGTTATGACTTAAGTCATAAAAATAGATGAAAATGCTCCCCTTTCACACAGCGATGGCACAAAGCAACAAACAGCAGACAATTTTTAACACTTCTTGGGTTTGTAGCTGCACATTTTAAGTGTGGTGGACAATACAATACAATTTATTGTAAATATATCAGCAAAACAACTTTGAAAATCGGTCTGCATTTGCCAAATTAGTCAACATTTTCCAAAAGTACCGAGGTCCCTTTAATTGTGTCTCACAACGTAGACAGAAAACACTGAATTTTTTAAGGACAACGAACAGCTCTCATACTAATGAACAGCATGCATTTCTTCTGTGGGAGAAAAACAAACTCCACTATGCAATATTTCCCAAAAATAAAAATAAAACAAATCGCACTGCATCCTAAACTCAAGCGTCTTAAAAGCTAATATTCAAAACAAACACACTTTAAAGGCCTGCATTATTAAAAGCAACCACATAACGAGCTGCCTCAGCTTGCACAAGACGACACAAAATGTTTCAGCAAATGTAAGAAATTCATTACCGTGCCATGACATTTCTTCGGCAGCATTTTTCTGTCCAACTTCAATTTCATAAAAGAGCTACGATTAGACTTGTATGTCAACTATAAATGCGACATGCGCACTGACCACTCAGGACGCTTTAAAACATAAGGGAAAATAAAGTGTTTTGGAAACAAACCCTCATACGGGTGTGTTCCTGCCCTCTTCTCTTTTAGGTATAAACCCTGATGTTTAGTGTGTAAGAGTGTTGATGCTTTGGCTGCGCATTCTTAAAAACGTGTCATGAGTACAGCTGAGCGATTAATCGAAAATTAATCTAAACTGACATTCAGAAGCACTAATCCCACAACAATTATTTTAAATATTGTACAAATTCTGTTGGTACATATAAAAAAAGTAATGAGTTCATTAGAACAAGCTGAATATATTTGCAGTGCACATTTTGTCAGTGAACTACGAGGGTAAAAACAAAAAGCAAACCCAAAATAATCCTTCATTAATCGTAATCAAGGTAAAACATTACATTAATGGTGACAGGACTAGTGATTTGAGGTCATATCTCCCAACCCTAGTCATGAGGTATTGAAAGTGAAGTAAAAGTGAGTGATTATTTGTCATTGTGGACACAGCACAGCCCACCATGCACCACAGCGAAATGTGACCTCTGCATTTGACCCATTCGTGAAGGAGCTGTGGGTAGCTTTTTGGCAGTGTCCGGGGGACAGTACCTTGCTCATGAGTACCTCAGTGGTACGTTTAAGGGTTCAGGATTCGGCCACCTTCCGATCACGTGGCGAACCCCCTAACCGTTACAATACCAGCTGTCCCCATTCTGTGACCTATTCCCTTGTAAACACTCATCACCGCTTTAAATGCAACACGTTGCTGTGTTTTTAGACGTTTTGTTGCAATAACATTGTGGAACAATTTGTGATTTTGTTCCGCTTTATAATGATTCTTTAACAATTAACTAAAATGAATGGGAACAAAACCACTATTATTTTTATTAACCATTAATCATTTAGTTCTTTTTGAAGGTAAATTTAAGGCGTGTTTCTGGCGTCTTCTAAACGTAACAAGGAAGTGAGTTTGCAGACGTATGGCTCAATGTTTTGCGGGAAATGACAATGATTGGTCAAAAATTGTGGAAAAGCTGCGGTGATTGGTCAAAATTGCACGGTAGTAATGAATTTGCGTGGATTGGCTGGATTTGTGTTAATAGGTGCGATCGCAACATCACATAATCCTGGAGGGTCTGTCATAGAGGTCGACCGATATGGGTTTTTCTAAAGCCGATGCCGATATTTAGAAGTCAGAGTCAGCCGATGGCCGATATGTGCTGCCGATATTTTTTTTGGCCAATAATTAGACATTTCCCCTCTGTTTGTGTAGTAAAATATCACACTAATAATAACAAAGGATAAACGAAATTTCTCAACTTAACATTTATTTAACACTGACTAACAGTGTTGGGTGTAACGTGTTACTGTAATTAAATTACTTTTCCACTGAAAAAGTAGAGTAACTGATTACTGTTCATTTTTAGGTATTCTAATTACAGTTACTTATAATGTACTTGCGTTAAATTGTAAAATAATTAAACTCGCTGAATATCATTATTTAATTTCATTAATTTATCTTCTAAAGGTAAAAGTAAACTCTGCCGCTTTAAAATCGTTGTAGTGCAGGTGCACGTGATTTCGCGCCAGTTTGCTGCATAGTCGTATTCTAAAGCGGAAGATGTCGGACTCGGCTGAAGCGAGTGGCTGTTTTACGAAATGGAAATATTCACTTATTAATCACGTCACTTTTCTGAAACAAGCAGACAAGAACATTACAGTAATATGTAAGCTATGTCCTGGAGAGGAAAAACTATCGGCCGCTGTCAACAGCACGAGTAATCTACTGAAACACCTGACACGGCAGCATAGACGAGTAAAGCTTTTTTGTTATTCAGATATGTTGCAGAATAATATTTTTTTTGTTATTCAGGAATTATGTTTTACCTAAAGAAGGTTACATTTCTTACTAAAAAATTTAATTATTATAGAATGTTTTTTATAGAATGTAATAAAGATGAAAGCTAAAAGTCTAAACTATTTCATGTTTGACTCATATGTTTGTTTTTTTTATTATTATTTAAAGAGTTTAATTTCTATTGTTTGTCCACTCAAGGTTTATAGGGATTTTAAGAAGTATTTAGTTAAATTTAGTCTGAAAAGTTACTTTTCAGACACAGTAATTAGATAAGTATTTTAAATACAACATTGATTAAGTAATTAGTAATTAATTACTTTTTTAAAGTAACTTACCCAACACTGCTGACTAAACATAAATATAAACAGAAATAACAAATAAAACTGTAAATGTCTAAACAATAAATAAATATATAACATTTGAACTTGACTAATAATTTGTAAACAAAACAAAGTTTTCAAGTTACAATTGAAATGCCTGAATATCGGCGTACTAAACTCTGATATTGTCCGAGGCCGATATCGTAAAAAATGCTAAATATCGGCCCAATATATCGGTGGACCTCTAGTCTGTCATGTCACGGTGTTCTTGCAAATTCTGTGCAAAGGCTCTCCCATACGTGCGTGCGTGGTCTCATATCATACACACAGAGATGAGATTTTATTTCCAAGAAGCACGTACGGTTTGTCCAAATCTGTGTTTTCTACATGAACACGACTCATTTATTTTAATGCTGTTGACGCAAGTGCCTGTAGTCCACACAGCAGTCCAATTACAGAGCCCAGTGATTAGTAACAGAACAACAGGGAGAGAAAGCGGGGAAGAGAAAGCTCCTGAACATTGACAGAAGGTGAGCACGCTGACACACGCGAGACGGCTCGGCAATAAAAGTTGAGTGTGGGAGTAATTCAGGGAGGTGCTGTTTTCCTTCTGAAGGAAAAGCCATTAAATATTGTATTAATGACTATTTTTAACAATAACGCCTGAATTTCTGGTAAAACATATACACGTACGCTGAAACAATCAAACTACCTGCATGGATGAAGAGAGGTATTTTATTTTTGACAGTAAAGCTGACTTTGAGGTCATCACAGATAACATTTTTGACTCGTTTACGGGGCAGTAACGGTTAGTGCGTTAGCCCCATGATCGGAAGGTCGTTGGTTTAAACTCCAGGACTGGTATAGTTATCACAGTAAGCACTGCTGCCCGGGCGCTGCCCTTGTTGTTGGCCACTGCTCCTTCACGGATGGGTGAAATGCAGAGGTCACATTTGGTTGTGGTGCACTGTGTGCTGTAGTGTGTTCACAATGACAAATAATCACTCACTCACATGTGATATTTCACATCTTTGGTTGCATGTGTTTATACCTTTAACACGGCAGAGTATGACAAGACATAGCAAATTAGCGAGTTGCAGCTGGTCATGCGATCGGTCACATAGGAACAGATTTTCTCTGCAATTTTCAGCTTTTTTCCCCAAACCTATAACATTCATGTCAATACTTAATAGGTTTAAAGGTGCCATATTATGAACAAATTCACCTTTTCTGTTCTTTGGACATCCATTTGTGTCTGTCCTGCCTCTAACACACTGTAAGGTTGATAAAAAAAATGGTCAGGTCACGTTTTCTCGCAAGCGCTAGCGTAGGAATGGCAATGAAGGAGTCTACCGGCGGAGTGTTGTGTTGAACATGTATGGCTGTATGGATGGTCTGTTAGATCTGTTATGGATCATTTTCACATGAGGTAAACTAATCCACTGCCGTGCTGTCTACACCCCAGTTTCGGAGTGAGGGGCGTGTGTGAGCAGCAGTGGCTCATGTGCATTTATGTTCTGAAAGGGACTGAAATAGAGGAGTAAAAAGCAGGTGAAAATGCCTAATCTGAGAGGGACTACTTCAGAAACATGACATAGTGGAGCTTATAGACCTATTTTAACTTGTTGAAAAAAAAAACATATAATATTGGACCTTTAATAAATCGTCTGATAAATAGTTTAGAAGTATTTTAAAAAGTTTTATACAGTATTTTAAGGTGAATACAGGTTTCAGTCCAGACTTTTCTAATTAATGTTCTACTATCGCACTTGTTCTGGGTCATAAAGCCAAATAGTACAAAAGCCATCCAATAAAAAATAAAATAAATTAATATGACAACACTGGTGCAGAACAAGTAGCAAACCTCTAGTACATTTACAGCTGCAAACATTTTCACAAATAGCAGAACTGATCAGACCCTTGCTTCTTCAAATGTTTTCTGCAGGCCCACCTCTTCGGCTGCACTTATCACCAATTTTTGACTCTCTTTCAATCAAACAAATATATAAAATAATTATAAATTAAAGGTCATTCCTGGAATCGTCCCACCTTTTTGTTAGAATCATATCCAGCAGCCTTTCATTTGTGTGCTTTTGACTATGTAAATAATGATGTGTGCTCTGATAGAGCTGGAAAGGACTTCCATAATCCTGGTTGTACCTTAGCTGACCAGAAGCTTACAATTTAGGACTAGGTTACTAGTTTCAGGGATGCTTTTTCAGTTTTTACATGTCAGTTGCTCTGTAAAATAACACTGGCAAAAATATGAATGTAAATCTGAAAGGGAAAGCAGAAGTAAATAAAAGGCCCCATGTCACCCTTGTCAGAAGGAATACGACAATAATGTAGAGAGACAAACTGAACAAGGAACACTCACACTACGTTACGTTATCCGGTGTAGGCAGGAGGATATTTGGACAATACCCTGGGGGCAAGATATCTTGGACATAAATAGCGACAGCAGGAGATTTCGTTTCAGATCTATAAAGCGATGAAGTTTTGGATGCGGATATGATACTGGAACAAATTACGCTACATGCTCCTTGTCTGAGACACCTAGTTTGTTTCCTTCCTAGGGTTAGGATCTAATGAAAACAGCAACATGCTTTTACTACTAGTGGTGCGTGTGTGTGCATAATAATGTTGCGACTTTAAATGTGACATTTGAAAAGTGTTAATTTACCAAACTACAAAACCATCAGCACAAAAACGATTCACTCATCTTCCTTTACAAGAATATTAGACCCATTTTTAAACAACAAATTAATTTAATAAACCAGCTTTCACAAAGCACATCACTCTTGGTTCTTTCTGACTACCTGACGGCATCGGCAGGAAATCACAGTGTAATAACCTTGACATAATTATCAGTACAGCCTCTCCTGCACGTTCAAGAAGAACGTCGTATAAAAACAGAATGAGAACCTGTTAAGTGAGATGCCTTCACACTATAGCACGATCTGTAGGTTTCATGCCAAACCCAAAACTTGAGGAAATTAATCACGGTCAGAGTTCCCAAAATAAGAATGACTGGCTGTTAGAAAACTTGACTTTCAGTTATTCTCCTTTTCCTTATCAATTCTTTACTGTAATTTATTCAACAGATGACAGGGCATACCTAAATATTACCTCACTCACATAAAAGACACATGAAGCTCAGGTCACATCTTGTATTCCTGAAGATCTTAAAGGAAGGGTCTGATCTCTTGATGCACTGATGAATAGTGATAACTTGACAAACACAGTATAAGCTGCTGTCTCACCCAGAAAAGCCTGACTGCAGTCATAAATACAGCAAGAGAAAGAGCTGAGGCCCTGACGGGGAACACAGACAGAGAAATGAAATACCAGCACTCAGTTCAGGAGTCTGTCTGTATTGAAGATAGCCATTACACCCCTTGCATTATTGCACAGTGGGAAGGGTTTTTATCTGGGCTGAACTGTCCCATAAATTTGAAATAAAGATTTACTCTGAGGTGTGAGAGGCAGGTAGAAGGTAGGTGATTAAGTGAACCTGTGACTGTAAAACTATATGACTCAGGCTCATACTGAAATAAAGATATTTTGATGTAAAACTGCTCCAGACTGAGGTCAGATCTCTCAATATGACGAAACTTTCACTTGCAATATTAATTAGTAAGTTGATCAAAGAAGTTGCTAAAATAATGATTCACGCATTCAAGTCAGATGAATTACACACATTAAGTAAAAAAAAATCTTATCTGCATAGGCTTGTATGTGCATAGAAAATATCTATGTTAAATTATATATATTTTTAAAAATGAACAATTTTAAAAATGCATTTGTAAAAACTATATGTGCGTAATATGTATAAATCATCATACTTACATGTACGTGAATCATTCTTTTATCCAAAAAACCTTACTTTGGAGTCTATTACGTTAAACCAAACAGACCTCTCTTGTATATTATTCATGGAGATTAAGAACCGCACTGTGTTTATATTTACTTCGTTTAGCAGACACTCTTATCCAGAACAAACATCCATTTTTCCTAATTTCAGGGAGTCTCCCTGAGAGCAACCTGGGGTTAAGGGTCTTGCTCAAGAACTTGGAGATAGGATTTGAACCCATGACATTTCGGTCTAGAGGCCAATATCCTAAACACATGACCACCACCATCATCATCATCATCCCTACATGAGTTGTACTTTTGCAGGAAACAGCAAAAAGAAAGGAAAATAGTCTGTAGCTTGATGTGCTCGATGTAATTTATCGCTCCTGCCATTGAGAACATCGCGATGACGAGGCTAAAACGGTGTATTGTGCAGATCTGGAGGATGAGGGATAAAATCGATCACAAATTGGTCCCACAGCTCTTCGACATGACAGATGGCAAACCGACCTTCACACATACATAACGTTACCTATAGAATCGTGATGTATTTTTAGATAATTGTGCCCCGTCAAAGACCGAGTAAATATGCTATTTAATATGCTAACCTTGGAAGAACAGTTCTGGCAGCAGCGTTAGCCGGACGAAGTTAATGTTTAAATGCCTCGCTGAGTAGCAACGCCTGCTAGATGCTATTAATTGACAAATATAAAAGAAATATTACACGTCAAAAAAGGGGGAATGAATGATGATGAAGCTTCTCCACATGTTGAATGCGTATCTAGCTTTAAGCGCTGTTAACATCCCGCTACTTTCTTTCCCTCCAGCTTCTGACAGGCATGACTGTGGCTCCGTCCCAAACCGCGTTCTACCCTACTACATAGTACGTCCACATTGATGCGAAGTGGTATTCTAGAGTCCTTTTTAGTACTGTAGGATGCGGAATTGGACATAGTCTATGTCATTTTTTTTTAAACTAACCTCATTTAAAGCCGGTCTTTAATATAACCACCAAGATTTTAACATAAAATCAGTATTTCACATCTGTGTTTCAGTATTTAGCAATTAGAACCAATATGCACTTATAGTTTATAAAGCTTTATAAGGTTTGTGAGTCTGTCAGCTAAGCTAAGGAGCTATACAGCGATGCTAACTTGTCTCGTTCCAAGGTGGAAAACGTGATTTATTTTTTATAAAATAGTTAGTAAATAGCATTCTGAAAACATACCTCGCCGTCCACAACATCGTGGTAAGCAGGTGGAGGGTCAAAGCCCACGGTGCCGGTTCTCCCGCTCGTTTCGCCGTCCCCGCCGTGACTGGAGCCCGGCGCAGGGCCGCTCTCCATCGGCTCGTATCCGTAGCCGAGTCCGGGGCTTTCGTTGGTGAGGAAGGCCACGGCCTCATTAATGTCGTTCTTGGCCAGGCGGAGGGCTTTCCGAATGGCGACGGGGTCTGGAAAGCCCATGCACAGGAGCGTGGTCATGTGCTGCTCCTCTTCAGTCTCCATGGTCAAGTCGTCTCGCTTCTCCCGACTTCAGTAAGGTGGCACACAGCGCGGACTTCTGGCTGTGCACGCCGCCATGTTTACAGTCGGTGGGCTCCTGTCACGATGGATGGCCATCATCACAAGGCGGAGTGCGCCGAGCCTGCGAGCGAGGGAGTGAGGGAGCAAACACATCTCAAACCGATCTCTATTCCCTACGGAGTGCACTGCAAATGTCAACTAAAACGGCACATGGGGCCATCCATGATTATTTTATCCGGTTCCCTTAATTCTGCTTTTTGAGTATAGTATAATGTAATGTAATGTAATGTAATGTAATATAATATAATATAATATGTGTGTGTGCGCAGGTGCAACCCAACAGGCCCCAAACATACGTGGCAGTGTCACGGCGCCGGTGTAACTGTCCGTAAATGCGGACGTAACTGCAAGACGTTTATTAGCCACAAAATATAACAGCAAATAATCCCCTCTGTAACCCGCAAGGCAGTCCAGTTCCCCAATAGAGGGAAAATATGAAGAAGAGCGAGAACCAGAATAGC